>OY720027.1:17249970-17289897 GCA_963082485.1 Eudonia mercurella
CGCTCGTCTGCGTTGTATACAAACAAACAAACCGACTACAAATGATCAAAGCATTGCGGCACCAAGCCACCAATGTCGTCACTGGCTAACTGTACTAACAAGAAATTAATAATCTTTTGTTTATGTAGGTAACTGTTTTGTACGAAAACGTCTGAATGATGGAAAAAAGGAAGAAGTAATCATTTATTTCACACTTAAAATGAATAAAACCAAATAACTACATTTATAAAAACTCACATTGAAATGCCGAAATGGTGGACTATATAAGGATTTGTGTCCGTCTCTCCTACTATCTACCTTCGGAGATAATGAGTTTTACACACCTTCATCTTGGCTCGGTTTGCTTTAGATTGCATGTTCGTAACTGATAAAGAACTTAGAAATTACCATATGTTCTTCAGGTTCTTAAATTACCTTAAACTCAGCCTACACTAGTCCACTGCTGGAGATAGGCCTCTCCTTGTGCACGCCACTAAGCACGATCTGTGGCTACTCTCATCCAGCTCTCTCCTTACGGCCTTAATGCACTTGAAAAAGATAAATCCTCTCTGGTTGGATTCAAAGCCTTTCGCTATGCGGGCGACAAACAGACACCGGTAAGTCAGCAATTCGTTTCGAATAGTTTCCCTTTGGAATTTTCCAAGATTGAGCTTCTTTAATACAACATTAGCGATTGTTGTTTTGCAAGTAAAATTTTCAGTTTCAATATTAAAATATACCATTGTAAATGAAAAAATAACAAATAAATCACATCATTGAAATTGCATAATATGTTTATTCTGCGCATGAAAAACTCATACAGCAGTTTGACTTCAACACGTCTCCGTCGGATCTCACCAAGCATGACGTATTATTATGATGGCTGAAGCTATCATACATTTAGTTTCATAGTGTCTAGTGCAAGATTTATTTACCAACAAAAATTAAAATTTGTATAGCAAACTTTAACTCAACCCTGTTTGTGATCAGTAGGCTGATTCAATGCCTTACAGAGTCTTGAGTCCTTTCGTACGGATGATTTGTAAACCTCGCACTATAGACTGAAAAGGATGATTGCCACAGAGTACTTATATCACGTAGAAATCACTGTAAAGGTGCAGATTCAATAGAGCTTTGATTGATGTTGAAAACGAGCTATGACAAATATAAAAGCATCGGCCAAGGTGAAGTAGCGGTAAACACGGCGATAGATCAAAGGCTAGTTGCATGTTAATTAGCAATTTCATAGTAATTTTATTGCTGATTTTTGATATACTTACAGACTTGTGGAAGCTCCAGGGTGCCGCCCGCCCCGCCCGAAGTGTGGTATTTATGAACAAGCGAGAATAAATCACGGGCAATGCTGGAACGTGAGTCACGCACTTAATATAGGTATGTGATCAATCTTATATTAGCGGCCGACGGATTTTCATATCTTATGTAGGTACGGTCAGCAACAAAAGTATCTGACCACTTTTGTATCATGTCATAAAAAATTCATTAGTGAATGACAAGCTCCTGTTAAACACTATTAAAAGTATCTAATTATACAAAAGAGAAAACAGCTAGGGTTTGAAATACTTAAACCACTTCAACTTGTATTGCTATTATTTAATCTATACTAATATTATAAAGAGGAATCCTTTGTATTTTTGTACGTACATGTATGTTTGCAACGAAAAAACTCAAAAAGTACTGGACCGATTTAAAAAATTCCTTCACCATTAGAATGCTACATTAGCGCTGACTAACATAGGCTATATTAAAAAAAATATCCACCCGTGCGAAGCAGGGACGGGCCGCTAGTCAATAATAAAATTGTATACTTATTGCATTGTATAATTTGGTTAGGTACGAAAGAAATAATTTTGTATCCAAATGCTGTGCAGTTTCTTGCGCCCATTCTTCTCCACAGCTCAAATATTTTTTGCTTTTTTACTAAGGTGATTCACCTAATTTTTTTTCACCTAAGTAATTAATTTAATTCACTAGTTGTTTTGACAAAGCACTTTGTGGTAAGCTACTTTTGTTGCTGACTGTACGTACATATTCATAAACAAGTACGCCAACATGTAATTCGGCTTTATTATTTTGCTGAATACCTGTTTTTGTTTATGATTTTTAAGATAACAACGGAGTTTACTGAGTTTGAGTTTGAGACGTTTCTTTGTGTTTTTTTGAATGATCGATCATTCAGGCCGAAACCACAGAATAACTATTAGTATTGTACCTACATAGATGTTCGTAGGTAGTAGGTTCCCTAGAAACTAGAAGTTGATTCACATTTTTAAAATGTTACATTGGGTAGGTTAGGTATTACCAGGTATCCTTTTATCATACCAGATGCTAAATGATAAGGGCCGAGGAAGAAGAAATACCTACCTACATTGCAACACTCGCTAAGTATATTTAACAGCAAGTGCTTGGACAAGGGTTGGACGTATTTTAAAATTATACTTACCTAGGTATGATATCATGACATAACGGATCAAATCAAACGCGGGGTCAACAAACGGTCACCGTAACAATTTTCGTGCTAGTGCATAGTATCACAGAGTATGCGCATACGCGTCACGTCAGCGGAGAAAGTCATAGAGGGGGGAGATGCCGCGGCTCCTCGAACGCCTCCGGGCCGATAGCGAACAGATAACAGATAACATATCGCGAGACAATACACACCAACTGTATTGACTAACTATGCTGTTTAGTATGTGTTTTTAAACATATGTATTTATATAGTCATGAATATATTCATTGATTGGCATAATCGAGGAGCTCGATGGCGCAGTGGTTAACGCGCCCGGTCTGCGAGTGCTGAGGTTAAGCAACTTTCGCAAAGGCCGGTCATCGGATGGGTGACCAAAAAATTTATCATCTCGAGCTTCTCCGTGCTTCGGAAGGCACGTTAAGCCGTTGGTCCCGGCTGCATTAGCAGTCGTTAACAACCACCAACTCGCACTGGGCCCGCGTGGTGGTTTATGGCCCGTTCTCCCTATACATCCATAGAGAAGGCTCGTGCCCCAACAGTGGGGACATAAAATGAGCTGATGATGATGATGATGATTGGCATAAAGTAAAAACCAGGCATATTAAAGCTCTTTGTCTGAATAGGTTTTTTTTTTACAATGTCAGCTAGGGAAGCTGGATCGTGCCTCACATCACTAGTGTCACTAGCAGTCCTTTCCTTAAAAACTCAAGTGGCTTCTTCACACTCACACCTCTATAAATAATAAACCACCACGCGGGCCCAGTGCGGATTGGTGGTTATTAACGACTGCTAATGCAGCCGGGACCAACGGCTTTAAGTGCCTTCCGAAGCACGGAGGAGCTCGAGATGATTAATTTTTGGTCACCCATCCGATGACCGGCCTTTGCGAAAATTGCTTAACCTCAGCATCTCAGACCGGGCGCGTTAACCATTGCGCCATTGAGTCACCTTCGCGTAAAATTATTTAATTCCATAGTTATAAAAAAAGATGCAACAAAAAAGATAAGGTCGACAGTACTTGATATAGCATAGCATTTTGATTAAATCTTATCTGTTGAACACCGAAGTGTCGCTACTTTTCTATTTTTAATGTAATATCATTGATTTCTATTTAATAAAAACATCAATTCATCCCTTTGTTTTTACTTTTAATTTACTTTCTAACAACTGACAAAATAACATTTTATCAAAAAAGTATACGTAAAAATATATACAATAAGAGGTTTTCTATCGCCAACACTTATCTATGGAACTAGTCGTATATTGCGTATAATCAATTTAAAAATCTGTCAAGATCAAAAATGATAGATGATTGTTTTATTTCCTAGATACTTCTGAGGTGCGTAAATAAGTGAAGGTGCTGTTTGCTCGATACTCGCATGCCGTGTAGGTCCAATTTGATCCAATCCGAACCCCTCGGAGAGACTAATAGGGAACGGGGACACGCACGAGTGGATGATGCCATTCCTTCTAGAAAACCTCTGACGGTGCAATAAGTTTCTCACCCTCACCAAAAAAAGTCGGGTGTCGTTGAAAATGGCGTTTAAGGCAATCGGCAAACTCTCTCCAAAAAAAGCCATTTGTATTGGTACAAGTTTCAGTAGAAGGCAGGCCCGATTTACCATGGGTGCCTTGACAGGGCACTATGCCACAAAACAAATGCTTCACAGAATGCATCTATCAACAAATAGCTTGTGTAGGGCATGTAGAGAGGAAACGGAGTCAATGCAGCACCTACTGTGTGACTCTCTGGCTAGGAAAATAATGATACTCCTGGGGTCGGCCTATCCGAAACCGGAGGACTTCAGGCTCTTCGCTCTTAAGGACGTTGCCAAACTTATGGCATCTATCATTACAGAGGAAGAAGAGTGAAAGGATGGTTGCACAAAAGATCCCGATGGGTCGAAGTGTTACTGCGAGAGGGAAACCTCAGCAGGCCCCACTAAGATAAGATAAGATAAGATTGGTACGAGTTTCATTGACCATTTGATCACGTAAACGGAAATTGGGATCGGTATGGGCATAAAGCAGCGCCTTCTGAAGTCTCGAGTGCCAAAACTGCCTATTACCCACGAGTTTTATTAATCATTTTTCATTTCGAACCAGTAGTTCCTGAGATTAGCGCGTTCAACCAAACAAACAAACAAACAAACAAACAAACACACTCTTCAGCTTTATAATAATAGTATAGATTCGACGCTAACGAAAACTAGAATGGGTGTACTCGTATATAGGTACGTACGTACGGCATTGCAATAGCGTCTGCGTCTGCTGGTGACATACCTTTCTTTTTAAAATATTTACGGGTAAGCACAGTGCCTTGATCTCATTTGATGTTAAGTGATGATAAGGCAATTGGCTATCTTATCTCTAGCTGCCGGAATACAACAATGATACAAACATTGATGTTATGGCGACATATTAAGATGGTGGTAGCTAGCCAGGCGGACAAACAAGTCCTACCACCAACCAAATCCACAAACATGTACCCCCCGCTGGGAATCGAACCCGGGACCTCTGGGTCTAAACTGGTGGTCTTAACCACTAGACCACAGAGGCGGTACCTACCTACGAGGTATGTCCATTGCTTGGGGTAGTAGATATACCTAGTTGGTGGCAGGAATTGTTCTAACGCCGCGTGGCTGGTTACCATTATCTTATCTAAGTCTGTCCCAATAGCAACCATATTAGTAGCATTATAATGTGTTCGGACAGTCAAAGATAAGATAGCCAGTACATAAGTGGTTGAGGATTCCTGGTGATGTGCGCTTCCACCTTGTGCCTTATCGTCAATTACTATCAGACGAGATAAGGGAAAAACATCTCTGTTGTGACATAACAAAAATACCTAGAATAGACGGGTATCATGACTTTAAATTTTTAATCACATTTTAGTTTTGTCGCAATCAGTTGAATGAAATAGAAACGCAGACGGACCATATGTACAAAGAATCATGATTTTTGTAACCTACCTACTTATAATAAATAAAAAAAATAAAATGCGTAGGTATATTTCGACCAACTTTGGATCATAGAATAATTCGAAATAAAAATAAAAATTACAGAATAAAAATAAAAATAAAAATTACAAAATTAAAACTCAGCGAGTTTAAATGACAAAAGCAAAATTATTCAATTCCACGATTTAAAAAAAACTATAAGTATTTACATAAAATTCCTACATTTACAGCAATCACATAAATAATATAGTAAAACTAATAAATTAGATATAAAATAGCATTAAAATGAATAAAATAATTAATAAAATACATTACATTGAAATGTCAACAATCAATTTATTAATTAGAATAAATATATAAAACAAAGCATTTATTTGATTGCAGCCTTATCCTAAACCACGGAAACATGCCCGTTGCAGCAGTAACGGATAAAGGGACAATCGACCCTGTCCGCAATCATTCTCAGGACGGTATTGGAGCTGGCCCAGACGCTGCGCATCAGCGACGCGCGCCTCTTGCGCATAGTCGCATGGAAACAGTCCGTGCGCGCCGCTGCGAACATGCTCGAGGCGCTGCAGTAGCGTGGAAGCCCCAACACCGCCCTGAATGCGTTGATGAACTGATCAGGAAGGGCGTTGTACACTTTCTGCGAGTAGCTGGCCCACGGGGCATAGATGTACAGTGTTGGGCAGTATGCTCGAAATAGGGTAATTTTTACCCCGTCCGAACACCGCGAAAACCTACGAGCCAACATCCCAACAGCTCTCCGCGACAAAGCCCTTCGCTCCCTTTCGATGTTAGCATGGTCACCGAGAGCAGTGGTCACTATATGTCCTAGATATTTAAATTGTGTCACTCTCTCTAAAGAGACACCGTTTAGCATGACAGGTAGTATACTCTCTGGACATCTAGCACCAGTGGTCTCAAACACCATGAACTGACTCTTCAGCACGTTGTATTTAAGGCCATGCCTCTCAGCATATGCTTCACAGACCATCATCAACTTATTATTATAGACGTGCTCAGCAGCACCATGTCGTCAGCGTAAAAAGCGTCTTTCCCGCTCGATCTATTTACATAAGAGCAAATAGATCGAACGGGAAAGTCTAAACAAAAGATAGTACCAACTTGATGTAGGTCAAGGTCTTCGGTCCGAAGCAAGGGGAAATCGCAGCGGCCGGTGGAATGTTGCGTAAATGTCACAACAACTTGCTTTTCACACAACAAAAGAAACAATTTATGTAAGTCGAGCAGGCATTTTTATATTTTGTAGGTAATAGGTTTCATAGCTTGGCCTTCATCATCTCATCTCGCCTGATAGTAAGTGGCCATAATGCTGAAGGTTCTCATTTCACCCACCACAAGCACTGAGGACTTGAGTTGAGGAACTGGCTATCTTAATAACGTAACTGTCGGAACACAAAAATGCTTACATTTTTTTTATTTGTTCAAAAGAATTTAGTTTTTTTTTAGAAAACGTCGTTTTATCCGTAAAAAATACCGGTCATCCAGGTACTATATTATTATACAAGCTGCACGATGACAATAGTACCGATGTTATTGCGAACGCTCCCTACACTAAGTAGCACTAATTACTCACAGACATCATAATATAAAATTACCACTAATCCGCACTGGGCCCGTGAGGTGGTTTATGGACCGTTCTCCCTATCCATCCATAGGGAAGGCTCGTGCCCCAGCAGTGGTTTTTAAAGATCTTTAATGATTTGTTATGGCGACAGTCTAAGTTAAAGATGACTTACAAGCCCTACTCTACCAACAATCAAACCGAGTCTGATAATATTTAATGTAAAACAAAAGAAGAGGAAAGTTTTGCTTTTTTGTAAAAACAAATATCATATCACATAGTTACCCTTTGATGTGAAGGCGGTTTTCGTGAAAACTCTTAAGAATACGCAATACTACGAATACATTACGTAAAACAAAAAACAAACCTGTGCTCACACTAAACGCTATTCCAGTCTTTTGTCATGTCTTTTGCCTGAGTGAGGCCACTCGATATGAGAGCGTGTTGGTGTAGCTAGTAAGTAGACCATAGGTAATTTAATTTATTTTGACAATTTGTGTTTTTAACGGTTTTATTGAATTGCAATGGACAATCAGAAAACATTAATTGCAAGTAGCAGGTAACGTAACTATGACATAGTGTAAATTTCGGTCAATATTCATAAAAAAATACAACAATAAAAATTACTACGAAAAATTATGAATAACGTAGAATATCTAACGCTATTTACCCAAAGTAATAGCTTACAGTCGGGAACACAGAATAATGTTATTTTTTTTTATAGTTTACTAGTACATGTTAGTACCTAACTCTTAATGCAATGTTATAAGAGCGACAATCGTTACAAAATATTTACATAACTATGCTCGTGGCGGTACCCATTAGATGCAGAGTCGGATAGAAAGCAGCGGAGAAAGCCTCCGACGGATCACTTGCAAGTTGCATGGAGTCATACACACAAGTCATACAACGTACGCGTTCGACGCTATTCGACTTCCGCATGTGTTGGCTCTGCTTTTGGTATGTAGGTGCAGTATTTTTTATTAATTTACTAGTTGACCCAGATTTCGTACCACTTTGACAGTTTCTTGACAACAAAACAAACAAATCGTAAAATAGTTTACGCGTTAAAGCGTATCAAACAAACAAACAAACTCACTTTTTTTTATAATATTCATAAATAATATCCTATCCTACAAAATTTAATGATGATCGGTGGAATAGTTTATGCGTGAAAGCGTATCAAACAACAAACAAACAAACAAACTCACTCACTTTCGCATTTATAATATTATAGTTAGGAATAGAAAACCTATTGACTTACAGCCGAAATTAATAACCTATCCTCAGCAAGAGATAGGCCTACTAGAGATTTGTTGCTTAGTTATTTCTGTTATTTATCGGAAAATAACAGCGGTTGCCAGGTAACTAAACTAAGATAGGCCTATCTCTTACCAGAGATAGGTTATTAATTTCGGCTGTAAATATTTATTAGGTACATTTCTACAAAAAAACCCAATTACAGCATATAGGAATAACCAAAGGACTTAAAATTTAAGTATAATAGTAAAAAATATCAGGTACTAGCTGACCAGGCGGACTTCGTACCGCTTTGACAGTTTCCATAACAATAAAACAAACAAATCATTTTGTATTGGAAAATTAAACTGTCGTTTTTAATATTTTATATATTTTTTTAATAAAAAGTATCCTATATCTTTCCCAATACCTTTAAGAATACGTGTACAAAGTTTCATGACGATCGGTTGAGTAGTTTCTGTGTGAAAGCGTAACAAACAAACTCACATTCACATTCATAATATTAGTAAGGATGAAATTAGGTACAACAATTGTGCTAGACTTTCTGAGGCGTTGGTTGCTTGGAGTTTAAATCTAATGAAAAGAGCGCAAAAACCAAAAACGCTTTTTAGGGCTAACCAGTCTATTCACAGACTGTGGTCTGCTCGGGTAGATTATGTTGATGGATGTGAGGATGGGGCTTTATATATTGTTAGTTCGACTTGTTATTTTATATTTGCTAGAATTCACTGGCTTCCGAAAACGATTTGATTTTTATTCTGAAACATTTTGCTATGTTTAATTAAACAACACTCCATTAAACAGATCGGCGAAATGCTTGAATACAAGGAAAACCTGTTTCCTTTAGCCGAAATAAACACGTGCACGGAAAAACAAATCGTTTCATGGTAGAGAGCTTTTCACTGCCAAGCTTAACGATACTTACATTATTTTTTTATGAGCTCTTTATGTGAGTTGGGTATGAATTGAATACCTTATTCATATTTAATTAAAATCCTTCAAAAAAGGTGTACGTATTATTAAAATAAAGACACTACATGACACACCATCGCTATCGGTTCGTAAGTTTGTAGGAGGCCGAGGCCATAAAACGAAAATTTATATGACATTGAAGCAGCGCCTCCTAGTGGAAAACGATAAGAGTTAAAATTTTGACATTTAAAATTTAAATTCTCGTTTCCGAATAGAATGGCGAACGAAACTAACACTATACACACTATATAAAAGAAACTCAACCATGGCATTTCTTTTCAGCCTTTCTTTATCAGTGTCAAATACTGAAAATGCTCTAAAATCAACTAGAGATTGCAATTATCGTGAACATAAGTATCATACTTACAACTCACAAAGCGTCGCGTCGCGCGTCGTAGCTTTTTTTTAAATGCAGAGTAACAATAGCGTGGAAGTAGGCCTGCTACATACGTATAGAACAAAGCACTTTCCTATTCAATGTGGTTATCACACTAACACGAAGTCTGTGTTAGCGGCTGCAGTCGACGTCGGGTTACATCGACACGTTTGGCGCTGCGACTCTACCTGCCCCACAAACAACTACCTAAATGGTATAGCTACATGAATAGGAGGAGCTCGATGGCGCAGTGGTTAACGCGCCCGGTCTGCGAGTGCTGAGGTTAAGCAACTTTCGCAAAGGCCGGTCATTGGATGGGTGACCAAAAATTTATCATCTCGAGCTCCTCCGTGCTTCGGAAGGCACGTTAAGCCGTTGGTCCCGGCTGCATTAGCAGTCGTTAACAACCACTAATCCGTACTGGGCCCGCGTGGTGGTTTAAGGCCCGTTATCCCTATCCATCTATAGGGAAGGCTCGTGCATCAGCAGTGGGGACATAAATGAGCTGATGATGATGATGATGATGACATAAATAGAAGTGCGTTTTTATGGTACCTCGAATTGACTGTAAAGGATCACTCAAAAATTAACAAAATCTTTTTTGACCGTGTTACGAGCAACTCTTTCCAAGAAACATAGGAAAAAAAATGGTTAAGCTCTACCAAAAACATTTTTGTCACAAGACGATTTTCTTAAGGAAAGTAGTAAGATGTAGTTTTTAGTTGTTGTGCTTAATGGATTAATAAATAAAAGTTTCAGACATTAATTACCTATTTCTTTCATTCATTCATCACAGTAACACGGTCTGAAAATAAAATAAGAGGATGTTGGTGTTTTATAAAAAAACCTATGGAAGGGAATATCACGAACAGTTATTGAGAAAATATAGGTACCTACTTGTCGAAACATTCGATGTTAGTTGACAATTTTAGTCTCTAATACTTATTATTACCATAAATTTGCATAAACAACTAATTTTGTAGTCTAAAGTTCTGAACTGAGTAAGTTATGTTTTACTAGATGAAGTCGTATCTAGTTCTTTGCTGTTTGTGTGTCTCGCCGTGACCCTCACGTTTTTCTTTGTTTTGTTTATTTGAGTATGGAATTAAACATACATATTGAGTGTACGACAATCGTATTATACGTAGAAACCCGCAATACTCTGATGAAAAGATAATAAAGTTATATTTACAATAGAATTATCAACTATAAAAGCATTATGAGATACTCATCTACCTTAGGTTGGTTTACTAACATACTCGTAGATAAGACTTACAGGGTGAAGGTAAAAATATATTAAATGATATTATTCGAGACAAACAGTTTGATCACAATTTTACTTCACTAACATAAGAGCAATTTGAAATGGAATAATAAATCATTAGTAAGTATAACGTTTTTTTTTAGAATCATAATCCTGAGTAATCTTATAGTTACTTAAAATGTTTCTGTTTGTTCTTCATTTTCATTCTTCTTTGCAATAAACTGGAGCCACGGGTCTGTGCGATTTTTCGCACAGAGATATTTGGAGGGTCCGAGACTGTCTTAAGCTACAACTATTATCCTAGCGGAAATTACAATTTTCCTCGGGTCAGGCCAGGCCAGGCAAGGCATAACACTTTCGGAAAGACTTAATTTTACACGCGCGAAGCGTATCGCGCGAGAGATAATTCTGCTAGTGTTGTCGAGAATTTAGACAAGATCATAGACACAAATTGGCACAGCGTGGGTCACGATTAAGTTGACCTGACCAGCAGCCGCCTTTTCCGTCTAGTTGTTATGTAACAGCACCGTAACGTCTGTGACTATTTAGGAATTTCATAATATGTAAGAGTACAGCTGCTTTATCCCACGTAGCTAATTTGGTAAGTTAACAAGAATAATATTGATTTCTTTTAAAAAACAAAGAGTCAAAGATTTAGCAATAAATGCGCATCTTTTGACACATCAGAATTGTAACAAAATAAGCTTGAGACAAAAAAGCATGTTTAAATCCTTTTTAGTAGAAAAAACCTTCAACAATTTTCTTGTACACGTAACTACTTATCTGTACATATACCATCTGTACATACATCTTATTTGTACATAATTTTACACGCTACATATTAATAACATTTAAAACACTTTAACTTGTATTGTGCAATGTTGTTTAACATGATATCATAGGTATATGAATATACATTATGATTAATTCCAACTTACCCACAAACTTCCTCTAAAGGGTAGGTAGGTATATAAAGAAAAAATAATGCCTTTTTCATTGCAAAAAAGTCATTGTTGCTAAGTGAACAGTAACATTAATTAACGTCTGCATGTAGCAGAAAGTTTCATTAGTTTACTCTACATACTCAGATACTGCTTTTTTTCCCCCATTATTTTATGGTAATACTTCTTTGAAAATATAACTTGATTTTATAGTAGGTAAAAGGTATCCCCATTTTCCCAAGATCCTGCAGCAGTGCAGGTAAAACACGAGTATCAACGCGCATTCGTTACGAAACACATAATTATATACCTCTACCTGCCATATACTCTCGCTGGCTATGTATTAGTCGCTTATGTTTTAATCACAGTATACTATAAGCATTGCACCGGTGATTAAAATTATAGAATGTTGTTTTTATTTCTTTTTTTAACCTCGCTGTGATTACTTCTACTGAAACTTTAAAACTGGTAGGTTGATATAATGATATAACTATACTGTGTATAGTTGTATGTATGTTATTATAGTATGTTACAAATAAAATCTGTCCTTCCGGTAAATGAGTTTATCGAAAATAATTTTAAAACAAGCGCATTATGAATACAAAATGGGTATCCCACCCAAATACTTGATTTATATAAATCATTTTATTTTAATACTAGCTGACCCGGCAGATTTCGTACCGCATTTCTTTTTTTTAAAATATAGCCTATGTTACTCAGCGTCAGCGCTAATGTAGCATTCTAATGGTGAAAGAATTTTTCAAATCGGTCCAGTAGTTTTTGAGTTTATTCATTGCAAACATACATACTTACTTACATACAAAAATACAAAGATTTCCTCTTTATAATATCAGTATAGATTACTTGTTTGATTTTTTGTCTCTCCCTTCATCCTACCATACGGTCAAAACACATATTTTGCCTTTTTTGTACCTCAAGGTTTTCTCTTCAGCATGAAACGCTTTTTCTTCAACACCAAGAAAGTTAATTATTATGTAGGTGTACTCTGGCTGAGAAGTCTTAACTTCCCTTTAAAAAATTGAAGCCTTAAAGGCTGTTTTATTTAATTACAAAACAGCAGTTAAAATTGTGCTCAATGGCGCAGTGGTTAACGCGCCTGGTTTGCGAGTGCTGAGGTTAAGCAACTTTCGCAAAGGCCGGTCATCGGATGGGTGACCAAAAATGTACCATCTCGAGCTCCTCCGTGCTTCGGAAGGCACGTAAAGTCGTTGGTCCCGGCTGCATAACCCGCAGTGGGCCCGTGTGGTGGTTATATGGCCTGTTCTCCCTATCCATCCATAGGGAAGGCACGTGCCCCAGCAGTGGGGACATAAAATCAGCTGATGATGATGATGAGTTAAAATAGTATGTACTAATCAAATAATTATACACTTTTTACAGTCAGTCGTGTCACCACAGACGTCAAATGAAACTAACTTTGGCAAAAACGTCGTTATTTATCATTGAATCTGTAATTGAAATTAATATTGTTCGAGAATTAATTATTAGGTACACAACTGTGAAAGAATCAAGTGAGCATATGAATGTAACCTTCAAAAGTTTTAAAGCGCCCGGCATTCGGCGGTAGAGCGCAGAGTTGCCTGAGTAATAAAACAGTCATCGAATCGATGATCTAATAACTGTTAATTGCTATGATTTGAAGTTCAAAGTGCAAGGATGCGTAGATGGAGCACGGGTGGCATTGGCGGGAATCACTGTAGGCTGGGCGTAGGTATTACTTCATCCTGAGGCCAGTGTGCCTATAGTGACATCATGATCTAATTAACTAGGTATTTAGACGGTACTTAGTATCTCTTACGTATAAGCACTTAGTACTAAGTTTAGTCATGTTCTTGTTATACGTAGGTAGGTAATACTGCGGTAATTAACACTGGAAGTTTTTCAGGGGGAAAATCATTGATTTCGCAGGTGTAGTGTAGAGAATGAAACGGGTAAATTTGTACTTGTATAAATTAAAAAAAAACTGTTGTAAGTAAAACCTAATATCTATCTAAAGAGGTGGTAAGCAAAATAGTTTTTTTTTAAATATCAAAAGGAAGCAAACGAGCAGGCGGGTCACCTGAAGGAATGTAAACATCGCCGCCCATAGACACCCGCAAAACCAAAGTAATCGCATATGCGTTGCCGGCCTTGAGGAAAATGTTGGATCTAGAGGAGGGAGTAGGAATTGGGAGGGGGGAGGGGTGAAAAATCTCTCATTAAAATGTGCCTGCAACTCAATTAATAAACGATTTCTTTAACATAAATATAGAGTCAGCAAGAGTTATTGCTTATTATGACCAAATTTTAATAATAATACGTCTTATTGGTGTTTATAATAATAGATTTACTGCTAACACTTTATTACTAAAATAATTGTAAATGGACGAAAGACATAAGAAATATATAATAATAATAATAATAATTGTCGCCAATAAACCTGATATCGTGGTGGTCGACCGATCCCAGCGCCGGGCAATACTGGTAGATATCACCATACCTCATGATGAGAACCTTGTGAAAGCCGAGAAGGACAAGCTCAGTAAGTACCTTGACTTGGCTCACGAGGTTACCGCCATGTGGGATGTGGATTCAACCATTATTGTACCGATAGTCGTTTCGACAAACGGTTTGATAGCGAAGAGCCTCGATCAACACCTAGAGAGGCTCTCGCTGAAAGGTTGGGTTAAGGGTCAGATGCAAAAGGCAGTACTCCTAGACACGGCACGTATTGTCAGAAGGTTCCTCACTTTGCAGCCCTGACCACCGGTAGCTTGGGCCCTGCCCCGCTGCTGGTGGTACTCTAGGATTAGGTTTTTATAATGTTTTATTGTTTTTATATTAAAATATTGTAAAAATCTAGTTTTAAGAAAGAAAATAAATAAAGGAGATAATAATAATAATCATTTATTGCAAAAATATGGTACAAAAGATGTTACATACGAAATACCCGCATATTTTACCATTGGAGGCATGCAATTTTAAAAAATATATAAATTAACACTAAAACCTAATAAGTACATTACGACACGACATTTAAAATTGATATAAAAAGACAAAACAAAATCATTAAATAAAATGAAATGTCAAACAATAAAATTCATTATATAATAAAATTAATAAAAACTCTTATTTTATTTCATAAACATGTCACTAACTTTATAAAAAATCTATAATTTGGTATTAATTAATTAATATACGTAGGTACTCTAACTTATTTCCGAAAAACCTTTAGTTTGATTAAGGGTTCATGCAAGTACCCAGTATCGAATTGATCGATGCAACAAAGGTAGTAAAAATATTTACCTAATTTTTAAGAAACACATACATTACTCTTACCTAAGTATGACATTAGAGATTTTAAAAATCACGCACATTTGTTTTTACTAAAATGTTAGGATCGTTTTGATTATTAAATACTTACATTTTGCTTCAAAGTTTCCTAATAAACATCAACATATAAAAGCGCAATTAGCTATATAAGGTTAAGTGGTATATGAATATAACCCAGTTGCATCTCTACCCGGCAGCCTGAGTCGGCCGAGGGAATTGTGTCAAGGTGAGAGCTCTCACTCGCCAATTGACTGATTTTGCCCGATTTGAAGTGGTTCAATTTGCGTAACACTGTTACAGAAACACTCAATATTTGTGCCTACTTAGTATTCAAAGAAAGCTACCAAATTAGCTACTTACTACGTGAAAAAAATATACTTTTTTTACGTAGGTATACAGAGTTTCAATATGTATAACATAGTAAGTAAGTAAGTATAATAAAATATTACAATAAAAATATTTAAAAAATAACATATTTAAAATATTCCAATAACTTACAGATAACTTAGAAAAGTACTTACGTAAGTTTAGTTAAATTAATTTGGTACTTCTGTTCAATCAATATTTTTAGCTTAGAAATACCTATATATTAATGAAGAGCGTAAACAAATTTTCTTCTTAGTTATCTAGGCGTTTAAAGTATTTGCTATAAAGCAGCCTACAATAGTTACGAAATTTATGAAAGATGTTACAACACGTATTTGTTTTTCTGTTATCAGATTATCATTCAAGTGCCACCTCTGTCCTACGTAGTAACAAGTGTTAAGCGACTCTACCTTGGTAATTGGCGGGAAAGCGTCTTTCGTACTTTACTAGGTACGTGAAAAACTGATTTTTGATAATTGGATTTCTGTTAAAGTTTGTTATTTATGTATGTGTATGGTTCTAGAACGGAATACAGTAGAATGCACCTACCTAATACCTATTGTTTTATTTAATTTTTCTCAAGTTCATAACATTATTGTTTTTTAGATTAACTAGTTAGTTTTGTCATGGACTAATGTTTTGTAGAGACGACCGCACGACAAGACTCTACAAAGGGTTCGAAACGTCATGAGAAAATAAGGTTAAGAGTGTTTTTCATTTTATTTCAAGTTCATTGTTGAATTGTGCGAGCGCAAACATCTGCTAACGTCTGCTATACAAACACAACAATCACCGAAACGAATGCGCGTGAACCGAAGACCGAAGCGCATTCATTGTTTCTAACAAATCGTTGATATGAGTTTTGCATTAAAGTTCAATTTGCGTAACTTTCATATCTAAACAAAAATGCTGACATGCAGCTGAACCTACTTACGACAGAGGCAATTATAAAAAAAATCAAATAGAAAATTATTTATCATTTAACTATTTATCCAGTATCACAACATATGGGACAAATAAAACATTCATAATACAATATATTATACTGAAAGGATATCTTCTCAGCATATGTCATAGCATTTTAAAAGTAATAGGTTCAATTTGCGAAACCGTCACTTAAACAAAAACGCTGAGTAGCTGGACCAATTACGACAGAGACATGTAATTGTAGACTAGGCACGACTCGGTTAAATCTGCAGCATCAGCCAGCCAATCCGGTCTAGATCTAGGCTTACCTTTTCCGTTGAGCTGCGTCCGCAGGCGTGCCAGCTCGCGGGACCGGCTCCTACGTGCCACCACCCGACGTGGGGAGCGCGCCATCCTCAACGGTCCCTGCCCCTCACTGTCACATACTTGCACCATTCGGAAAGCACTAGTTCCACATCCACGCACGCATAACTCGTTTCGTGTTTGTAAACACAACTTCGTAAAAAGTAAGCACGTTAAGGCACGTGTGGCTGGCGTAAGGCACGGCGTAGCACTGGCTTGGCTTGGTGGTGGGTGTTCGGTGGCGTGGCCTCGTCGGCACACCTGCGTTACGTCACTGATAACGCCTGCAGCATGCCGCCGCCGCGGCGTTGGTAGACGTTTGCAGTTTTGCTTTCGCCACACGGTTAGTGAAATATGCGAAAATTGCCCTCTAAAAATTCCGATGAATCTTTACTGAAGATTTTAAATTAACAAAGGCTTAAAAAGTTACAATTTGGCGGTCTTATCGCTTTAAAGCGATTTCTTCCAGACAACCAGTTGGATAGAGAGAGCTAATAAACTGTAAGATTAGATTATTTATTATTAGATTTTATTATTTTGGGATTTTAGGTATAAATTAAGCAAAAATAATAATAACGATAAATATACCATAATAATATAAATAAATGACGTTGAAGTGTAGGTAACTACTATTATTTACTTGGGTCAGATAGTTACAAAACTGACTAGAATAACTAATATAAGCACCGTATCACCTATCCTGGAAGAGCTACAGCTGGCTGAGTGCCTTATTCAAATTTGTGATTTTTACGGCAAAAATTTTGACGATTTTGATGTTAAGGCAGCTGTCCCACCGGCGGCGAGTAAGCGACGAACTATCGACTATTTTCTCGCTCAAGAAACGTACAATAGATACAGATCCTGTGTCAATAAAAGAGATGCATATATAAATATTTGATCGCTCACACTGCCGGCGACTACTCGCTTTGGTAGTTTGCAGCTGGCGAGTACTTACTCGCTTTAGGTACTAGTTTGCCGCTGAGCGACACTCGCTAGAGTGCGGATCTCAGATCTAGGGATAGCTAACATACTGAATTCAGAATAATTATTTAAACTATCATTGTTGTCTAGGTCAGACGACGACGATGATGTACCTATGTTATAATAGCATTTGTGTAGTAGCAGCGGCAGTTCTGAAAAAACGGAAGAAAAAAGGAATATCAAAATATTCCATTCCATTCCATTCCTAAGGCTGGTTGCTTTTATCTAGTAAAATTTTATTTTTAAACTATATAGGGTAATGTTACCAGTTTTCGACACTTTTAGCCTCAGTGTTCGACAGAGTTTACGTTGCCAAAAAATAATATAGATTTTTATTAAAATAGTACCGGCCGACAGCAGAAGCAGGTGATCGGCATCCAATTGTTGCTAAAGATTAAAATCATTTGCCGACCCCTATTTTCAATGATTAAAGGACAAAAATGTCAATAACTGATCCCTGTCGAACACTGGTGACACTACCCTATAGCATTGTGAATGCGAAAATTCAAAATAATAAAATATAAGTATTATGTCTTCTTCTTCTTCTTCTTCTCAGCCCACTGTCACCCAATGCTGAGTGTAGGCCTCTTCCAATGCACTCCATTCCTTTCTGTCTTGAGCTTTCCGCATCCAGCCTCTCCCCGCTATTTTCACCAGCTTATCGGTCCATCTCATTGGTTGCCTCCCCACGTTTCTGTGACCAGTTCTGGGTCTCCACTCTAGCACCTCTTTGCCCCATCTGGTGTCGTTTCTGCGAAATATGTGGCCCGCCCATTTCCACTTTCTACGAGCTATTACCTTGGCAATGTCGGTAAGATTACCTTGGCAATGTCGGTAAGATTACCTTGGCAATGTCGGTAAGTAAGTATTATGTACTTACTTACTATTGAAGTTTTGGCTTTAATTCTTCCAAGATTGGAGAAAAATAGTGGCTGACGTTATTTCCTGGGTCGATTCCATCATACAATTAGCGTGATTCTTCACTAATCGCAGCTAATTAATTTGGCTCGCATTTTAGCTGAATTATGAAATGCCGAGAACAATCGACAATGGCGGACGAACTGCACAGGGCTGCCGCCGGTAGTGCCAAACTTACTTATACAGGGTCTCAGAGATTTCATAACTCAAATCTTATTATACAAACTAACAAAACTTAAAAAGTGTCATTATTAACGGAATTCTTACCATGTTTTTTTAATAGTTAGCTCGGCAAAAGATCACCAACCATTCCACCTGATGTTAAGCGAAAATGGAGTCCAGACGCGAAGATAAACTGGTGCAGCGTGAAAACAACGCAGCATCAGTTAACCTCACTCTGTCGGCCAACAAGGTGCTTCTTCACGCCTCTTTTAAAGGATGTCCATTATTTTTGTGCATACTCAAAAATATATATGTATATATTTTTAAGAATAATTAATTAATTAATTATTAATTTATTATTATTAATTTATTTTTAATATTTTTATTGGTAAGAATCCCATCCACATTTACCTACTCTGATGCGAGTGGCCATGACAAGGCCTAGTTGAAGGTTGACATGAAATTTAGGTTAACATAAAATAGCGATGTTTGTACCTAAATGCTCAGAAGAACTCTAATGTGGCTTTTATAGTCGACAGATTTTCTCGCAAAATAAAATTAGGTAGGTACTTAACTACTTTACAATTGAACTCTTGTTTTGTATCCAATTAATCTTGATTAATTGGATACAAAACCTTGCAATTGGATACAGAGCCTTGGTTCCAATCCTCATATTTTGTTTATATTTTTGCACCACACAACAATACCTACCTATATTTTCTGAATTTGTAGAAGTACAGGAGTGCCATAAAATGCTATTTGTAATCAATCACTCATCGGTAACTGCGTTTCAGGCCTGCGAGCCTTGTGTGGTTGCCTCTGTATACATTTAGTTAGATTGTTAGTTAAGTTAGTACCTAGGTACTTGTAAAATCCTTCCCTGTGGATGGATAGGACCTAGTGCGATTGATGGTTGTTAGCGACTGCGAGTAAACCAAAGGCTTTACGTGCCTTCCGAAGCACGGAGGAGCTCGAGATGATAAATTTTTGGTCACCCATCCGATGACCGGCCTTTGCGAAAGCTGCTTAACCTCAGCACTCGCAGACAGGCGCGTTAACTAACCACTGCGCCATTGAACTCTTCTTTCTTCTCTAAAGAATTATTATACCTACTAATTTATATCCAATTATACAACGATCTGGCAGCCCTGGTGCTTCATCACGCGTGAATAATGCGTTGTTGTTATGATAATACTCACACAATACTCGATTTTGTTCGGTAGATACAATGTCGAAAATGTATCTATAGTTACATGGCGCAGTTACTAACGCGTTCTGGGTGTTGGGTGTCTTACAGTGCGACTTGCTAGTTAGTTGCCATTCGATCGCGTAAATAAAAACTATATTTTGTTTGGCAAAATTGCAATATCTACACTCACCTTCATTTGGAGGAGACGTTGCTTCCACGCCATACTTTCTCGTTTTCGTAAATATGATTGTATGGTGAATAAAACTTGCGTCAGCACCCTGGTTCCGATATTGCAAGTTCGGTCACCGGATGGGTGACCATAAAAAAAGAGCTCCTCCGTGCTTCGGAACGCGCGTTAAATAAACCGTTGTTCTTATCTTATCTTATCTTAGTGGGGCCTGCTGAAGTTTCCCTCTCGCAGCAACACTTAGACCCATCGGGATCTTTTGTGCAACCCCATCCTTTCAGTCTTCTTCTTTTGTAAAGATAGATGCCATAAGTTTGGCAACGTCTTTAAGAGTGAAGAGCCTGAAGTTCTCGGTTTCGGATAGGCCGACCCCAGGAGTCCCATTCTTTTCCTAGCCAGAAAGTCGCAGTCACACAGGTGCTGCATTGACTCCGTTTCCTCTCCACATGCCCTACACGAGCTATTTGTTGATAGATGCATTCTGTGAAGCATTTGCTTTGTGGAATAATGCCCTGTCAAGGCACCGATGGTTAATCCTGCCTTTTACTGCCTCCGCATATGAACTTAGGTACTCCGAATTTCGCCTAGGAAGGATTTGGAGTGTTTCATTCCCGGCTGCTCTTTCCATTCGATGATGTGCCTGTATACGATGTAATATTTTAAGGCCTTTTACTTTTTATTTTTAAGTGCTAATTGCTGCATGAAGCTGAATTTAATATTTATAAAATACAATGACAAAATTAAACGCCCATCCGACCCAGCCAGGAATCGGATTTGGGTCTTTCGCAATTCGGGCGGCTGCACTGACCGCTATGCTACCAGGAAGGCTGACGAAAGCGCTGAATTTTGTCACTGCTTTTTAATTTTTTTTTGAGTGCTTATTGCGGCACAGTGCCATCTATCTAAAGGTTATTGCAACCTATGGCTATGCAGATTCATCTTTGCAGATGAAATACCACAAATTTGATAACACAACGCTATAGTAAATTTTACTTTTTATTTTTGAGTGCTAATTGCTGCACTGAAGCAGAATTAAATATTTATAAAATACAATTACAAAAGTAAACGCACGTAGGTATTTCCTACTATTATATTGTTAAAGTTAGTACAGCTATGTAAAAGCTGGTTTTAAGCTCTTGTTATGATTGATTACATACGAGTATAATTAAATTGACTTATTTGTTATTCGATAGTGGTTAAATAGTTATCTTAATATTTATTAAAAGTTGAATGCTGACTCGAGTCTGTCTGTTAGTAAAAATAATGTGTTTAAAATGATTTTATGTAAAAAAAAGTACTTATATAATTGAAATTAGATAGATTTTGTAGCAGTTGTTGACGATACTACTACTATAAAATGAACTAGATTTGATAAACAAGAAATCAGTGACTTTGAATAATGTTGGCTACTTCAAGATTAATTATTGTTTTCATAGACGAACCAAAATGGTTAAAATGGCTTTTTCATAAACAAGATAAACGTAAAGTAATTAGTTACATAGATTGATAGAGTTAGAAAATTTTTAATTAAAAAAAAATTTTACATTTGATTTGGATGAAAATATAATAATAAACAATAGCAGCGAAAATCCTACTGATCATTTTCGAGTGTAAACACAGAATAATTAATAGTACCGTGTAAGTAAGTACCTACCTATTTAAAAGTATAGATACATTGTACAGGCATTAGAAAAACTAAAATGGCCTTAGAACCGTTTCATTCAAAACATATTTTGTTACAAAGTAACTAAAGTTAAATATGAAGAAAGCGTAATAATAATTTTATTTTTTATTCTATAGTTTGGAAATCAAAAGTAAAATTGCTAGCGTTAGGTAACATGCGTAAGTTATGCCTATACTAGTACGTAAGTTATATGCCATAAAAAAAATTAAATTCATATTTTGTTTAGTTGAAACATATAACAGTAAATATTTATAAAAGAAGTTTATTTGGGAGTTAATTGTAAAAGTGTTTACTAAGTTCATAGAATTCATAAGGAAATTGGATATTTTAAAGTGATAGGTACCTAAGTAAGTAATTCGTATTCGAACCTTATAGCATAAGTAAAATAAGTCATAAAGACACGGTAATATAAAATGAAAATGTCGAAGTAATGAAACGACGATGTAAGGTACCTACCTTAGTAACAACATAAAATAACGAAAGTAAATAAGTTTCACTGAAGTAAAATACAAGTTGAATTTAAAGAAGAAGGGATTGGGATAAGTAGTAAGATAAATAAGTACCTAGGTGATAAAATCTAATAAAGATATACTATAGGTTAACTAGATAAAAATACTGTTGAAACAAATGTGAAATGATAAGTGATAAGTTTGAGACAATTTAAAAAAAATATAATATAGGTACCTAGTTAACATTGTTTGGCAACAACTGCGTAGGCTATCTAGCCTATTTAATCTAAATAAATTGTAATTTGCGGTTTAATACCTAGGGGAGCACGGGGTAATGAGAGCGGTCGGGTAATGGGAGCCATAGTGATTGAACGGCAAGTAAGCACATTTGCGCGATCGCAAACACTCGGCTGCTTTCGTCAACCATTGAGAAACTTCGCCTGACGAACACGAGCCGTTAGTGCCATGCGTTAAGTCACGAGAGACGGTTGTGTGTTTTTCGCTCCACGTTTATAAAAAATTGCTGATTGCCAGCGCCGAGGTAAGCATGAAGTTATATTCTTATTTTATTATGTTTATGCTTATTATATTCCTAGATTCATGCACTAACAAGCCCAATTGGTTGAATTAAGATTGAAAGTAGAATTACATATTTATGTTATTACTTTTTAAAATGGTAGTCAGCGGGTTATGGTAGCCAAGCATGGCTCTCACTACCCGATATAGCTCCCAATACCCCACTAGCTTTCACAATATATTTTTACATCAATTTGGAAACCTATATATCTTATTTTTATTTCAGATGCCACGTAAAACAAATCGGACAACCACGAAAGCTTTTTGGACGGTTGATACATTAGAAAATGCAGTTACCGTTCTCGAGGAATATGAGGAGGTATTTCGGTGAACAAAGTATCTCAGCAAATTGGCATACCGCACAGCACTTAGAAAGAAAATATATAATTTAGCGAAAGCTAACGATGGTAGCTACAAAAACTCTCCTAATCTAGGAAGACGTACTGTATTCAGTTTTGAGCAAGAAAAAATACTGGCTAATCATCTGCCCAAGTCCATCTATTCTTTGTGATACAGAAATTCAACCAGAAGTGGTTCAAGAAGAAGCTGCTGTAGGCTTAACTCCGATTTCAACCACAACATGTGCAACACCAGAACAGCCTGCTATTCAAGAGCGACATGCTCTTAGATCTATCACAACTCTGTCCAAATCAAATGAGACCATAACTGATAACGATGAAACAGTTATTGACTTTGCTAATATTGTCTCTATTGTAAGCCCACTGCCACAACAACTCATCTCTAATAAAGACAGAACGTTAAAGAACAAACAGCATTCTCTAATCATAACAAGCACACCAATAAAAGCAGTATTTGAAGAAAAGAAGAGAAAAAGGACTGAAAAAGAGAATAAGGCTAAAAAAATAAAGGAAACTGTAATAAAGAAAATGTGCTAAGGGTAAATGTACCCAAGGCAAATGTAACAAGCGGAAACTTATCAAAGATAAAGGGGTTAAAAGCAAGAAGACTACAACAAAAAACAAAAAAGCTAAAAAGAAAAAAAAAACTGTTTAAAAGTGATGATGAAGGTTCATCTACTGATCAAGTTGACGAAAATGCAATTTGCGACGATGAATCAGAATATTCAGAAGAGGAAGCCTTATGTGCAATTTGTTTAGACACGGGAAAAGCGGGAAGATGTGGTACCGATGCAGAAGTTGCGGAAACTGGGCCCATAAATAATGTTCTGGCAGTGATAGTCCAGATTCTTATATTTGTGCTTTTTGTTTGGATCCGTAAAAATCTGGGTCTTTTATGTTCCTTTATTGATTTCATTTTTATTTTTTGTTTTGTTTACTTATTTGATTTTTTTATTTGTGTTACAAATAGTAATTTGTATGAGTTACTAAGATCACATATTTTAAAGTATGTTTAGTTTAATTTTTGGGAAAGAGTAAATTATGGCTCCCATTTCCCATATGAGCATTAAATGGGCTCTTATTACCCGCATGTGTCGGGTAATGGGAGCGACTGTTTTTTTTTGTAAAATCGCTATTGTTCCTTAATACAAGACTTTAGTTGATTATAACTGTGATTGAAACATACATTAATAATGTATGTAAGAGTTCCTAATTAAAAATTGTAATAATGTTAACAAATGTGGTTTTTGTGAAAATTTTCCCTTAGTAGGCTCCCATTACCCGGTTCTCCCCTACTAATAGTTAACATATACACTCGTATATGTTAACTATTAGTAGGTATTAAGTATTATCTACTCAGAATAGAATACCTTTATTGATAAAATATAAATATGTATAAAAAGAAATGTGGATGTTCTTTAATTGTTTAAATGATTGGTTTCTAAATAGAATAGTAGATATTTGCATAATTTATTTTTCTTTGAAATATCTGTGTTAAAATAAATAATAAGAATAGATAGTTCGACTTGTAACAGTTAATTTCAGAAATCGTATTAAACAAACCACAAATCATGTAAAAGTTATGTCACACACTTGACACTTGTTTTAAAATTAAAATAAACACATCAGAATTTGGTTCTTATTATTACAGTGAAAGTGTTTATTTGATATTCTTAAATTTTTAGTTATTGTTTATTAGAGTAATTTTAAATATAAAAAAACAATTGTTAAAAGTAATGTCTAAATAATCTAAAGGCAAATATAATAATTGGTTTGGTTTTGTTTTTTTTTTTTTTTGGAAAATGTTGCCTTGTCTTTTTTTATTTTTCACGGTGTGATAAAGAATAAGTGCACACCATGGTGTAGTGAAAAAAGTATGCAGCGCGCATTGATTTCGGATAACACTCGTGATTGAGACATATTGTAGGACTCGTAAATGATAACTGAGACTAATTCATAGTAAATACTTAAAAGAAATAAAATATATCAGCGAATGTAAGAAGCCTAGATATTACAAGTAAATACCTACATATATCCAGTGACGGATTAAGACTACTTGATGCCCTAAGCAATCCACGCCTGTGGCCCCCCCCCCTATCCGTATGTCAACTAGAATCGGTCTTTAAACCTTTAGCCTAAAAACATTAGCTTTTGTAAAATAAGATGATGAGATGTAACGTACCTTAGAAGAGGAGTAGGTGCGACAACAATAAAAACCAAAGCATAATTTATTTATTTATTTATTGAAATGCGCCTTGCGGCTTTTTCGGGCATTGAATTCACGCAAGATAGTATTAACGTCTATCGTTTTTAACATATCGGACTCTATGTTTAATATCGATAAATGATCGAGCCTTTCTTGTATCATCATTGTCCTTTTTTAATTTGTTTATATTTTTAATTTTAAAAAAGAACGTTCCGCTGTGCAATTTGAAATCATAATCGATAAAAATATACCTACGCAGGGCTGTTTCTACATTAGGGAAAGCTGATTCAATTTTATCATCATGTATTATTTTATACAATTGTGCGTGACGTTATGGCGTCTGGATGTCGCTGTGATGAGTTTTAATTATTGTCATATCCTTAGTGATACTCGCAAGGTTAAGACAAATCGATTGACGTGTGAATCATCAAAATCGGTAAACGCGTTTGGTCTCTACAATGGTACAAAGGAACAAATATACATACATACATAGACTGACAAACACATATTATTACCCTCCCGCAGTCGGGTAAAAGTAAAAACAATTGACGAATCGGGTAAATGCAGCTCCTTCTCTGGACCTGATCATCAGATCAATACCAACTCCTGATAGAACCTATTGTCACCGGGCGGGAGGGAATACAGCTTAATATAAGGTACCTTTGAGTATTTATTGTCCTTCATACCTAATTTCAGCTCAATGAGACCGCTGCTGGAAGACGCTCAAAAATCGATCCCTGTTGTAGTAGAATAGGATAAATGTTGTCAAGCCCTGTCGCCTTGAACAGTTGAAAATTCCCCAGTGCCCATTTAACTTTACATTCAAACCGTTGTTGGTCCTGGGTTCTTGTAGTCTGATTGCAAATTTATAACCCACCATCACGCGGGGGTTCCTTCCCATCTCTTCATGGTTATTGACCATGTATACGAGAAGCCAGGAGTGGGACTTTAATCCCTGGTCTTAGAACCTAGGTCTTAGGTCTTGGGTTCGATTCCCAGTGGAGGGCCGGGATACATAATTATAATCGGTTTGGTTGGTGGTGCCCCCGTTCCCAACTGAAGCGTCCTCCTATTTATGTTCACCATCTATTGTTTACATTGTGGAATGCAATAAATAATTGAATTGAATTGAAAGCATGAAAGAACTCGTGATATTTTTATATTTTTTGGATGAAGTCATTTGCTGGGTTAGTTCATTCTAGACAATAATTTAGTTACTAAAAGCGTGATTGTGATCTTGGAACACTTAAGGGTTAAGACAGTACCAGTGTTGCCAGTGGCCGATAGTCAAAAGTAACAGGAGACGGTTCAAAAAGTAACATTTTCACGAGAAAAGTAACATTAACTTATTTTTTTAAATTATTATTATTACATACCACATAAGGCACTTGATTACATAAAAACTTTCTATTCCATTCTTGAAGCTTCGAAAAAAAGATAAACAATGGATCCAATGTTGTCTAATTCAATAAGTACTTACCTATACTTATTATTCGCTTCGCTACCTTCGCTACCTCGTAAGAAAGAGGAGAAAATGGACAAAAAGTAAATAAACAAAAGAAGATGAAACTATATTGCGTTAAGTTCCACGATTATCTTTGTATGCTGGAAAATATCTAATTATAGGTAGGTACCTATATTTGTTCTCAAAGTAACGTAAAAGTAACATTTTGAGTCGTGTAACATGGAAGTAACATGAGATGGTCAAAAGTAACGTAAAATGTTACAAAAGTAACATTCTGGCAACGCTGGACAGTACCTAAATTAATAGACTCCCAATTACTTTAGACTAAAAGAATCCTACATAAGTAGATAGAAAGCATTCTAAAAGCACATACAACGTGAATCAGTATCATTGGTGACAAATAACCACCTCTATGATCTAGTGGTTAGACCACTGCCCGGTCTGACCGAGGTTCCGGGTTCGACTCATAGCGAGAGGGTACACGTTGGTACTACTTTTTTTATATATTAACGGGTAAGCACAGTGCCTTGATCTCACCTGATGTTAAATGATGATAAGGTCAATGATGGAAGCGCACTTCACCCGGGATGCTCAACTACTGAGGCACTGGCTATCTTATCTCTAGTTGCCGGAACACAAAAATGCTACAAACGTACATAAGTTTGGTTCAAGTTTGCCTAGCTATCTATATATCTTTCATCTTATCTTAATGTATATCCATTACACCATTGTTGGAAGCATTGTTGTGTTCCAACTACATATTAGGGATAAGATATCCAATTTCTTAGCAGTTGAGGATTCCGGGTAAAGGCTTCCACCATTGGCCTCATCAACATTTAATCGGGTACGATGAAAGTCAAGTGCTTGTAGGTACTCTTAAGGAATATCAAAAAAAAAGTATTTTCAGGTTAACTAAGGTTTAATTAAAAAACAATTCGTAAAGAACGAGAACAAATAATATAATTTATTTCTGTTACATTCACATCTTCGCTTACACGTTAAAGGAGGTAGGCACGAGGCAGGGCGCCGCCAGATCACAAACCTTATGTCGGTACGTTAAAGTTCAAAATAGCGCGCCGCTTCACAAATTGACAGCCACATTGGTCCCTTACTGCATAGGTATTTCGTGATAACAATTTCAAGGGTGATAGACAGTGGTAGGGATGGTTAGGGCTTATCTGTCAAAAATTCTGGAATGGGATCTTAATATTATATAGAGCTGTATGAACTCCTTTTAAAACAATACCCGTCATATCCCGGTATAGTTGAGTTTAGATGGTTATATCAGCTTTATATTAAATCCCATCCGTGACTTAAGTCAGATAAGCCCTACCTAACCCAGTCTCTGGTGATGGGACTTTAGGACCAAGAGGTTGCGATATTCATAATTAAGAAACTCATTAATTAACAGCATCAAATAGGGCAAAGGCACGACCTAGGTTCAATCTTTCCAAGTAAAATTTAAAAATAATTATACTCACATATTCTAATTTGTAAAGAAAGTTAATGAATGTTAACAAATATACATAAATAATCGATAACTGTTTGATGAATAGAATACAATAGAATAACTTTTATTTTGCTAGAAACGGTCATATAGTTGTTGTAAAGTTATAATAAGCATCGGGATTAACGTATAAATATTCTAAACTAATATTTTCAAGCTTCTGAATACACACAGTTACTTACTCGTTGATCAGAATATACTTAATTGATTAAAATGTTATAAATACAATAGAAAACGTACTTACATTAAAGATCTATCAAATTGTAAGTTCAATAATAAATTATAAAAACACTAATAAAACCACTATTAACATACTTAAAACACTAAATACCTGTTAATAACCTTCAAATATCTAGTAGGTATAATTATCATAAAATATAATATCACACATAACAATAAGTAGGTGCGATCAGCATCAGATTGATGTTTTTGAATGACTCTGTTCACGTTTTTGATTTAAGCAATAACTGCCGCACTCATAGACGTCATTATCATTATTGATTAATTAGCATCTAAAATTGTCTCTAACAGTGATGTTATAATATAAGCACATTTTCAACTGAATTATTGTAGGTGCTAAGTAATTACTAATGATAATTGACGTCTATGAGTGCGGCAGTAAGAGCCTTAAAAACTTTTTCATAAAAACTTAATTAACCTTAAAGTGAAGATATTTTTGAATAGTTACCATCGATTAATATGACGCTGACTGTCCACATACAATATTTAAATTGAACTGATAAAGTTACACAAAAATTATAAAATCTCTGGATCACGCTGACAAACTTTAAACTGAACATTGTCGTAGAGAGCTGATTTAAAAAAAATATCAAGACAAGTATTTGAAAGACTCGGGTACGCAATCACTATCAACTTTGTGCCTGCATCTGCAGTAAAACTGTCTTTACTGCCTGTCAATCATCAATCATAGTAATTAAATAAAGCTGTAGAGTTTGTTTTATTGTTTGAACGTGCTTATCTGTAGAACTACCAGTCGGATTTCAATAAATATTTTTGCATATAGCCTAATTTTTGGGGAAGGCTATATATTAACATTGCCAGGTGTCCCGATTTGCGCGGGACGTCCCGATTTTCAGGGGTCTGGTGACAGGTCCCGATTTACCCTTGACCGGGACGCCAAATGTCCTGATTTTCACAAACCTCCTTAGTGTGTACTTAAATCGATAATTTTGACAGCAAAATTCAATTCTCTCTCGAGCGGCGCGGCGGCGGCGGGAGAGCGTAAGTATAACACAAATAAAAAAAAAACATAGTAAAATACTTGCCAATGATTCGAGATATTATGAATTAGGTAAAATGATTATGATTTGATTTAATAAGTCAAAACAAATATGTATGTTTAACTTTTGTTATATGTAGAAGGTTATCTAGTTTTAGTCTCATTGTTTTCGTTTCGTAAATAAATGACGATTCACAAAGACTTGCATTTGTTTAGCAATTGTAGCTGTCCCGATTTGAAATCCCAAATTCCGATTATTTTTTCCTTTCGTCCAGAAATTGACACCCTGGCAACACTACTATATATAGACTATTTAACATCGTGATGTTATCGCTATGACACTAAACAAAAAAAACAGAAAAAACGCTAAGCGCATAGGAAGTACTAGCGCATTCGGACAACGCGATGGGTCGGGGAACAGCAAGTCAATACATATAAAAACAAAGTCCTGACTCACTCATTGATTGGTTCATTAAGACGCTGACTACCATGAAACAGCGTGTCTCTGTCTTATCTGCATACAAGCAAAAGGGATGCAGATAGTGCGTGATCTACTGGATTCTTGTCAAAAAACTTGAAAAAAGCAATTTATTTTAATTCTAAATGTTTTATTAAAAAAATAAAACAATAGCGTTTTACTTAGAAGTATTACGTATATTATGTATACTTACATCGACGTTTTTTAGTAAATGAAAAAGATAATTATGTAATACCATCAGTGTCTAATTACATAGATACTGTTTAGAGGTGACTTTGGTTTTTTTTCTTGCGAGGTTTCATAATAAGATTGTCGTTAATATAGTCTATTTTAACATATATATTTCTTGGCGTTGTATGTTGTATACTTTTTTATAGAAAACATGCATAAAGAAGCGCATGTCAGAGTATTCAGCGTCAAACTCATCGACCTAGAAAGCTGGACAAGGATAAAGCAAGAAAACAAGAGACAATAACAAAGTTTCTACGAGATCACGCAGGGTTTACGCAGACAATTACGCGTACTAGTAGACCATAAGTGTCTTACTATAATAGGGAGGGGGGGGGGGCAATATCCTATATTAGACGTTGTAAAAGAAAGCCCTTAAAATTACCAGGCTGTCATTCTTGTCGGTTCTTTTCTTAAGGTCTCCCGCCTTGTAGATTTACAAACCGATGGCGAAGTGACATTTTTATTAAGACCTCAATTATTGTAGCCCAAACTAAATTAAATAAAAACAATTGTGAGTTTAATCAGAAGCAATCGCAGCCTTCTCTTTACTAAGCACACTTCCAAACCTAGCATTCACGACTCCACAGGAGGCCATGAGACCCAGTCATAATGGCGCAATGTGCAATCTTTGGCAGTGATGCAACCACCTTTGGCTATGATTTATCGCGCGCTCAATATAAATAGCTAACAAAAATGTAATAAATTAATTTGTACTGTAAACCATACTTCTTTAAATGCAGACAAAACACGCTAGTGACAAAACGAACAAAATAATAGTACAACAGAAACAATTTCCTACAAAGATCTAGTGATAACTCGCTCTACTAAGGTAGACGAAATTTAAAAAATAATGTTTTTACTAAATTAACATATTTAAAATCCACTATGAAAAGGTACAAATCGCATTTGTTGATGATCACAACTAACTCATTAGGTAGAAAGTTTTATCCGATATGGTTTACTGGTATGCAAAATAAATAACTTTAAAGTTTTTATTGGATACAGAAATATACATTTTTTCTTAGATAAGACAATATAGCTAATAATAGTAATGGTGTTTGCCTTTTACACGCGTCGCGTGTCATAGGAACCATTGTCAAAAGTGTCACAGAGTGCAGGCACAAAGCGTCAGTAACCCGTGCGCCTTGCTCGATTATGGCCCTGGACCTCGTGCCCACCCAATCAAATCAATCTTAGTCGATTAACAGTTAACAATAATAAACTGTTACGAGGTATAATGTGATAAATATAAGTTACAAGTCCCTCAAAAAACCACTAGCAGTCGACTTTTGTAAAGGCTCTGAAAATTTTAGCTTTACCAAGTTATATCACAATAATTTAGTAAATATATATATATTTTTATAATATTTCATACCATAAACTAATGTTTCTGATGACTATCTAAAAGGTACACATATACTCAAGAGGCAGATACAATATTATTATTGATTAGGTGTTCCAGACCATTTTTATCTATATGCCAATATGTTATGGAGGCATAAAATAATTCAGTGCACAAAATCCGAAAGATAATATAGAAGAAATGTCTAAAAGTGCACATTTTTAAAATTGCCCGATTAGCATTTTATTACTCTAACATAGTGAATATTACTTTGCCAAACTAGATGCAGATACGCCCTTCATAAATATGGACGAAGCGATGACTCATTAAATACACAAATATATAACCAAAAATATGTTGTAGATGTCACCATCTACAGACAAAACGACCCTATCAACTAGGCATCCAAAAGCCTTAAATATGTAGATTGTATGGTAAAAAATATTATTAGTAGTTATTTAACGATAAATTATTAATAATAAAAATATAATTGTAACAGTAGGTGTAAAGTATATTAAATCTACATATTCAATCTTTTAATGCATATTGTATCACATAAAGTTATTAATGCAAGTTTAGGAGACACCCTTTGATTCCGCCATGATCCGGTCAATAGACTACTGTAGCACTCAGATACGTGAACACGTCTATTAACGTTAATGATTACTTAGCAACTTTAAATATTATTGTACAACACTTTCTTATTTCGAAGTCCAAAGAACATACTGAAATTCAAATTCAAAATTATTTGTTGCATTTCACATTGGTGTACAACGTAATTTAATAAATAGGTACAAAAGGTGTTTAAATAAAGAACGTAGCGCCCTATAGCAATCACAAATTGAGATGTGTATAAAAAATAAGATAAAAAAACTGTATTATAAACTATAACTCTATTTAGGAATGAAATATTTTAAGTTCTTAGTACTCATTAACGTCAATAATTAACTCGCACAGAGACGTACATTTTTGACGTATCTGAGTGCAGCAGTTAGAGTCAGATTAATAAATAACGACAAGAGTTTCCAATCTTACTACGTTCTTGCAAAAATATCCTGTTGCAATACATCTGACTGTATTTTATAGATTTATAGCCATATTTAAGTATGTCACTAAATCCTTTGGAATAAAAGATGTTTGGTTAAGGAGTCTCCTTCAAAAACATACATATACTTATAACAATAACCTGATACATATTATTATTAGGTAAACATCTGATATAGAACTGCCTGCATTTATATATTATGTATATTCGGTGACATTTACATATTATAAAATACATTTATTTTATCCTGGATATAATATGTCGATCAATTTCTTTCGAAATAATTTGTTTTTCACAACACACATTTAAAGCGCAATTATTGAATAAAATGCAAATAAAGCGCTAAGCTGACCAAATTCGTTTAACTTCTCAACATAAAGAGCTGCGCGAACAGTCCGACAGTAATTATATGCTTCGACTTTCGAAGCCCCTTTGTAAAATAGGTTGGTAAAAAACTTCGTTATAATATAAATTAAATCAAAAATAGCAAATCATAATTAAACATAGGCCTTTCTCGGTGACTTTATACATTTGTACTTAAATAACCATTAAAATAGTTAGGTACTTCATCTATAGATTTATTTTGTGACCTAACATTATACTCGATAAGTGTACTAAACATTTGTAAAGTGCTTTATCGCGTAATTCGTAGCTTTGTTAAGAAGCATAAACAACATTTCATTAACAAACTATTGTAACAATAATATTAATTCAAACAACAGCTCTAAAGAATACATAACTTTAACTATACAGTACAGGTACGTTCCAAAAGTTTATAGGTACCTTGTAACTTTTGTTTTTAATAAACAATCCCATAGAATAGTGTTGTTGTTTTATATTGTTGTTCTTTTTAGAGTTCCGTACCCAAAGGGTAAAACGGGACCCTATTACTAAGACTCCGCCGTCCGTCTGTCTGTCTGTCTGTCTGTCCGTCTGTCACCCGGCTGTATCTCATGAACCGTGATAGTTAGACAGTTGAAATTTTCACAAATGATGTATTTCTGTCGCCGCTATACCAACAAATACTAAAAAACAGAATAAAATAAATATTTAAGGGGGCTCCCGCACAACAAACATTTTTTTTTCCCCCGTTTTTGCTCGATATTGATAACGGCAACAGGTAAACGCTTGAAATATTCACAGAATATTGAGTTATATTATTCACTTTAAAAACAAATAATTAAATTAAAATAAAACTAATATTTAAGTGGGGTCCACAAACAACAACAAACAACAAACGTGATTTTATTCAAATTTTTTTCTCGGTCTTAATAACGATAACAGGTAGAAACTTGAAATATTTTTATAGATAATGGTACAGAACCCTTCGTGCGCGAGTCTGACTCGCACTTGGCCTGTTTTTTATATGTTTGTGAATTCACCATAAACTTTTGGAACAGACAAAATGTGTAACTGTTTGCCCATCATAGTTTGAGGAATTTCGATTTATTTCGTATATTCATTAAAATCATGCTCTATTTCCCCTGTGACCGATTACAACTGCAATTTAACGAAAACTGCTACTGTATACACATAATCTGCTACGTATATAGACGAAATCCACAAGACGTTAAGTACATTAGACATAGACTTACTGGATCGTAAATACATAAACGTTCGGGGTGTTGGCAGGCTGGTGCTCTTCGCGAGGCCAGTGCTGGTCGCAAGGCCGGGGTTCCTCGCAAGGCCGATGCTCTTCGTCCCCTGCAGGCCTGTTCGCGGCGTCAACTCAGGAGAGCGCCGGTCTCGGCTGGCTGGTGTCGTACGCCCGGATCACGTCCGCCTGCGACACGCTTCCGCCTTCCTCTTGAGAAAATGCGAACCCATCTACATAGAGACAAACGTCTTATTATTTGCTCAAAGTTAAGAAAGAAATGTATGTATACAGGTGTGTGATGATGAATTAAATGTCAATCGTGAATATAGCGTGCCAACGACGCCCTCTAAAGTGCTTCAACTGAGTGAATAACTTAGTAACAAATTATGATTACACCGGGTGCAAGTCCAATATACTATTATTATTATTTTTAATTTTATTTCAAAACAAAAGATTGATTATAAGTAAATGATCGGAATAAGTAGTGTATGTTTAGGATATTATACGTTTGTTTTATGTTTAGAAATACTAGTCTCGGAAAGGTGAAGAAAGGTACACACCTTTCTCAATTACACAACATTGATAGCGATATTGAGTGTATAAATAAAACTATTTTAATCGATTGTTTTATGCATGAAAAATAATGTTGGCTGTATATATTTTAATTTCTTTTCATTACTTATCTAATCACACAGTATATGAATTCGAATTCTTAAGAATTTATCTTTTCAATTTACTAAATGCTGAACTACCTACTCCGATCATACATATTACAGTACAAGTCAGTACAGTACAGTACAAGAAATAGGTATATATTTTGTATTTTTTTGTGCGTAAAAAAATTTACAATACCTTTTTAAGTTTATTATTAAATCAAAATTTATAAAATATCAGTAACCCTTGCACGCAGTTTCTAAATCTGTGGTCGGTCACGGGCCGGTACCTGTGTCGTGGTCCTCAGTGTCATCGGCGGGCACGCTCGACAAAACAAAGTGTGTGCGTATATTTAGGATTGCCAACTATATCATTAATAACTATTGTACTTAAGTGATGCTAAAATTAAAAAAAATATATTTTTTTATCACATATTAATAAACAGGTAATCAAAATTTGCCTGGTGCATTACTTTTGCAAATGCTCGTAAGTTCGAGCAGTGGGAAGTATGGATTATTTATACGGAGCCAAGTATCGATACTAACTGTGCGGCAATAACTGCCGCACACAGAGACTTCAACATATTTCCAAAATATTTCATTTCTGACACGTCGTTTTTAGAGAAATTGTTTCAGTGAATTATTGTAGTTGCTAAGTAATTATTATTTTTAATAGACGTGTCTGGTTGCGGCAGTTATAAGCCTATCATTAAAAAAAGTTACGTGGACCTATTTTTGTTTCGGCATACTATCTGAATGTTTAGGAAATAACTGATACAAGTGCTTCTAGATGGTTAATATTTTACTAAAATACTAGTATATCTGCACTGGGCTGTAAATTTTAATGTAATGTATGCAGTGTTTAATATTTCTGCTGCGTTTGTTAGTATGCAGATTGCTTTATTTTATGTAAAAAAAATGTAAACTTTGCTTTTGTAAATATATTTAGGTAATAAAAAACATAATTACCTATGTATTTCTTTGCAAGATTTTCCTTAGTAGATAACCGATTCTTTATCATGCCAATAATAAATCATCAACAATTAACAGCGAATTATACGAAAATATAGATAATAATGTGTATTGCACAGTGATTGCACAAATATATCTGTGTAATAAACAGAACATATTTGTCCCATTTGTCTCCAATAAACTTTATGTACGTCACATACCCAACATGCAACTCTAGCTAATCCAGAAGCACTTCATTCGACAAATGGCTCCGCGTGAAGGGTCAATTTACGGTGTATTATCTCGACTTTGATTGCCCAGCGTTAGTTGGCAGCCCTGGTGTGGTGCGGTACTCACGCGACAGCTCAAGTTCGAGGTGCGTGCGCGTGGCGGAGCGGCGGGAAAACACGTTGCGCACGTTGTGCAGCAGGCGCGCCGTCTCCGTCAGGCTGCCACACACACTGCCTCACTGCGGGACCGCCCACGGACGGATCGTCCGTCGGCCGTCCCCCTACACCCGGCCACGGAAACGCGCCGAGGGACGTTCGCTACTGCGTCATGCGATGACCGAGCGTGTGTGCTTGTTTAAAAAGCTACTAATGAGCGCTTCAAATCGTAGCGACATCGCATTAGCGTCCACGGATAAAGCATGCGTTTTTATAAAAAACAAAAATTACTATTACAGAATTTGAAGACGACTACACGTTTTTAAGTCTTTAAAGTAACAGATAAATAAATAGATATTCAAGTCCAGGACGCTATATACGAGCAATATACGATTTTTTCAATAACGCTGCGAATTGACTCCTCAGACGTTTTCGTGACCGAGCCATATACAGCCGTGCTGGGGGAGCGCTGGAGCGTCCGAGCGCTGCGCTAACATCCCTACCCGTGTTAGTCGGAGCAAGCGGGTGCAGGCGACACAAGTGGGGAAGCGTGGAGCGTGCAAGCCATGCCCGTACTTACACTGTGCCAGCCGGACGAGCGCGTGCCTCGCGTCCGCCGCGCTGCGCAACAACCAACGTTAGTACATCCACTACCGCCGCCACTCCCACCTTACCACGCTCGGAGACACCACCACAATGCACCCAAATTAACTTAACAATATTAATGCCAATTTATAAATGTAAAATTTTGAATTTTCCCTTTGATTACAGTAAACAAGTCCAAACTTAAATTGCAATCGTTTATTCAATAAAACTATCTGGAATGATCAGTAAAAACAATAGCAATAAGGCTCGCTTATATTTACATTTGTACAGGATCATATATCGACATGAATGGAATGACAAATTATAATTCATGAGATGAAGCACACCGTCGACTTTGCTTTTGTCAAAACTTAATTTGAAATTATTTTTAATTGTGGAACATTTATGATTATAAAAATCTTGCAATTTATATTTACGAGTAACTGTAACATTTAATATGTACTAGACTACACAGACATTCTAGGAAGACAGTGCATTTCCTCGTCCCTGACAAAATTATATTAATATGACACAATTAGCTCGATTTACAACAAAAATGTGAGAAATAAAAATCTAAAAGAGCTTAACAGAAGTTAACAAATCAATGAAGGGTGCGAATGAGTAGATCAAGACAGTACGTAACAAAAAAAAACATAAACCGAGGTCACTTGTCGCAACAACATATTTGTTACAAAAACGTTTAGTAGCAATTTTTAAGTTTCCCAACTATATAGTTGTAAGTTGGTAGTACTTTATCAGAATGTCTTTTTATAATATGTGAAAGAGACGTTCACACTATTTGCATTAACTTTATTGCATTCATAAAGGACAAGTAACTTCAATTTCGATATTAAAAAGTGCATTTGACGTAAAAAAATAATTTAAGAAAAAAGCAAATCAACTTTAGCTTTAGGTATACACAAGTAACTACTAGCGTTTGTACAAATTTCACCTTTATTTCAATAGTTATTTACAACTAGGAAGAACACTGCAACATGTAATCGGTAAATAACATTATTTTTTTACATATCAAAACGAGATTCGTTACCTTATTGATTGGACAATCGCCTAACAGTCAAATTGTGACATTTATATAATTTACAATACTGACGCGACATTATAATATAAAAATAGTATAACATACGTATCTATATCTATTGTAAGTAAAAATATATATATTCTAGCGAACAGTTTGGCTGCAAGCAATACGAATTCATGTACTAAAAGTACAGTCTACACACGCTAAGGACCAGTTTCAACACTTTTCGTGATATATCAGATGACCTAACCATAGTCTCACTATTTTTAATAGTATTTTATTAATTTATATAAGCCTTCTGCAACATTGGATGGTTGGTGGTTCTCAGCGATAACAAAAGTGGAGAACACATATTCAAACTTATAATGTAAGGTTGAATATTTTTTATACATACATACATGAATATTGTATACACGACAGCTACATAAAATACTTTTAAGAATATATAAATATTAATTTACATAAATACATATTGTATGGTAGAGACATCTTTTAATGGATAAGCTCGGACAAGAAATGCTGAAACTGGTCTTTAGACTATCATAAGTATTTATCACTCAATTAAAACAATTTCGTACAAATTACACGTAAAATTTAATAAATTAAAAATGGAATGACAGCCGTTCGTAAATGCTCTACAACCAAAATTGTTAAATCATAATTAACATAATAATATTCCCATTACTCTTAACTAAATAAATAAACTTATAATGCTTTCAGCATTTAAATTCCACTAGTAAAAATAATCAACGACTTTAGTTTTTTTGTAAATGCTTACACTCATATCTTATTTGTTTATTTTTTTAACAGTAAATATATCCGAATAGAATAAAATACTTTATACAGTTTACTTTACATATTATTTGTCCTGACGTTCAACAATCATGTCAAATAAATGCATGTAAATTCGTAAACTGTTTCAATGTAATAAGTAGTGTTTACGTAAAATTTTGAAAATAATAAATTACATCAGAGTACAGTCGCCGTCAGATATTTTGTAGCAGACAAGGTGACCAAATACTTCTGAACAGTTCAAAATGTCAATAAGTTCCATACACTACAAGTTAACATTAATATCTGAACATTCATTACTTCATTAATATCTGTGTGTGCAAACACACAACTAACCAATAATATCTGAATACTCATCACGTCAAGTGTATCTACGCAAATGGTGTGGTCTTAAATATCTGAAAAGTTGAGAAAAAATTGCAGTAGGAAGTGCTTCCAACTTTACTTTAAGTACTGTTTTAATAGAAACTCTTTTGATAATTTATATATAACAAGATGACGCTGGCTGTATTTAACATTATCATAATAATATCGCACTAATAATACAAAAGTGTTGTAATTCGAAAAATCTAACTTTTATTCAGAACAACAAAAAACTGATTATTCACTTCACGAGATTGTTACAGTCTTTGTACTTTGTTTTTTGTATAATCCCAACTAAAGTTTTCATGTTTTGTGGGCAATTGATTCTTCGTTTTAGTACATAAATGTGTTATGTCAAATTCATATTTTGATACAACACTATTGTATTATTGTGCGATATCTGTTGTATTGTACTCGTAAGCCCAGTGTTTATCTGCGTAGATACACTTGACGTAATGAGTGTTCAGATATTATTAGTTAGTTGTGCGTTTAGTAGTTAATGGCTAGCATCTGCTCAGATATTAATGAAGTATTAATGGTATATTGTAGTGTATGGAACTTATTGACATTTTGAACTGTTCAGAAGTATTTGGTCACCTTGTCTGCTACAAAATATCTGACGGCGACTGTACAAATATTAACAGTAGATAAAGAATAGAAAGCAATTAACCTCATCAATATATAAATCCTGAAGACTTGAATACTAGAAGACTTTGTTTAAGGGTATTAGCCAACAAGCTGCTTTT
>OY720027.1:17290097-17397623 GCA_963082485.1 Eudonia mercurella
TTCCAATTGAGCTATTGTGGTTCTAAACCAGCCCGCCGAAATTATTCAACACTTTTTACTTTGAAAGTCAAAGGCACCCATTCAATGTCAACAACTACCGTCACTAACATCCGATCATAATATTTATACAAATATTAAAGATCAGCTTTTTTCAAATTTTCAAATCCTGCTCGTAGAAATTTTTTAAAAATTTGTGTATTTGTTTATGTACTTATTTATTTTGTGGTTATCTTATAAATTTGTGACAGATCGGTAAAACTCGAAAAAATAATCGGTAACTAAAAAACCGGTAAACCGGCTCTATTCAAGCTCCTCACTAGAGGACGCTTTAATATAATAATCTATTTTTACTGCGGCAACATTTTATTCGTCGTTCTTTTTTATATCAGTTTCCTGATTTTTTGACTGACACATCATTTTTTGAACTACTGTCTATAATAAAAATAGCACAACCCAACAACCACCATTGTACACTGTCTCTCAACACCCTCCTAGAAATAAAGCGTCAACAGGTTCATTTAAATAAAAAATAGAGGACGGGTATATAACTGACCAGGCAGAGTATATGGCGAACCAGAGCTCGATGACGTAGAGGCAGATGTTCTTGTAGAAGGAGTAGAGAATGAGCTTGCTGATGCGCGAGTAGTTCCACGCGCCGTGCACCAGCAGCAGACGCTGCAGGAACCGGAACTGAGGGAATGACATTTTTCTGATATTAGCTATTATGGCATTTCAACAGATATTGGTAGGCTCTCATAGTCGGTTATGCATAAGTAAGCTGCTCAGCTTCCATCCATAGGGAAGACTCCAGCACTGGGGACATAATACTAATGAGCTGGTCAAGTAAAATGAATAAAAAAAAACAATCGTTTATGCGCGAAAAAAAACCCAAATTCATTAGAATCACGACTTGGCCAACGAACTAAGCCGGCGACTACATAAGAGCCACAAACTGATCCGAAGTTAGCCAAAATACGACGACGGTCGACATATACAGGGTCACTTTTTATCACCGTCTAAACCTTCTGAGATGACTCCCGTGATACAAACGAACAACTCTTACTATTGGACCAACTCTCTAACTCGAAAATAATATTCAGCTGTTCCATACAAAACATCAATATTCATTCGACCAAAATGTATGGAACAGCTAAATTTTACTTTCGAGTTAGGGAGTTGGTCTAATAGTAAGAGTTGTTCGTTTGTATCACGGGAGTCATCTCAGAAGTTTTGGACGGTGATAAAAAAGTCAACCTGTATACACGAACACTGAGTTTTCGGCAAGATTTTTGGCCGAAGCCGAAACAGTGGCCGGAACTAAAACTTTTTGCCAAAACTGGCAGGAACTGAAAACCGAATCTTCAGTCGGTCATTCATTACATGTTAAGTATATTATTTACTTATAAATTTATAATGATAAAGATAAAGATAAAGATACTTTATATGACTTTATGATATCCGAATAGTATTTGTTTAGCTAGTTCGTATGTGAGGCTGACTTTTTTTTTATAAGGTAAAATTACTTCGCACATACACCGGAGCTAGGGACGACCCCGAATTTATAATATTTATTTGTTTCATTATGGGTTATGTGGGACTCTCCTCCTCTTCCTTCGTCTAGCTAGACACTAAAGCTCTACGGGGGGAGAGGAGGTATATGGGTCGGGAGCCGTAGAGGAGTAGAGGAGTAGAGGCCGGCTGACCTGCGCGATGCTGTAGTCGAGGCGCAGACGGCCTGCAGCCCCTCGACGCCGGAGATGCCGACGCCGACGGACGCGCGCTGGATCATGGCCACGTCGTTGGCGCCGTCGCCGATGGCCAGCGTCACCGCGCCGGTACCGTTGGACACCATCTCCACCACCTATGGCGGTTGATAAACATACTAAAATATTCTCATTGAGGAGCTCGATGGCGGCGGTTGACCGCGCTCGGTTTGCGATTGCTGATGTTAAGCGACTTTCGCAAAAATCGTCGGATGGGCGGATGGGCGGTCTCCCTGTCCATCCATAGGGAAGGCTCGGTGCCCCAGCAGTGAGGACATAAAATGAGCTGGTAAAGTTGAGGTGAGATGACATATTCTCACGTTCTTCTCCCGAAGAGGTAGATAAAGCATCGAGATCACATTTAGCATAATTCAAAATGAAATATAATTTATTCAGTTTAGGCTACAAGTAGCTCTTGTGAATGTCATTATGCCATCGGTTCGTAAGTCTACACAGGGCGGGAGACTTTTTTTGTGATAGGTTTATAAACTCTTTCTGAAACTCCTTTTTCGAATTTCAATATTTTCTCTTAACTTTCTTTATCTTATCTCCCTTTCAACCCTTTCCCTTTTTTAAAACCAAACACCTGGCATAAAACTGAATGAAATTGCAATAAAGAGAAAAGCAAAAGTCCTGCTATAGGTCGAACTGGTTTTATTCGATTTGTAACTGTCCATAGTGGACCTTAAATTGCATTAATTAATTTATAAAAACATTTTATTTAAATGTGGTCTATTAACTAGTTAATTAGTCTAGAGTTTTAACTCTGTATTTTCCTTAAGCATTAAAAAAAAATTTTAAATTGATTTATTGATTTAAACAAATTGGAGCTTTAAAGTGCTCGTACCTTGAAATAGATAGTTATTGCATTGGAAATAATCAAATGTAAACCGAGTTTGAAAGCAACGGTATTTTAGAGAAAAAGAAAAAGCACCATTTCTCTAAAAGGCTTTAAATAAAAAAAAAACATATTCACGAAATTGTTCAGTTTATAAAAAAGCGGTTTAACCATAAGAATAAACAATAACACAGTAGAACGGAATCTTCTTTGACCGAGTCCCAAACGCCGCCATTTGTATACCTACTTCCCCCTTCACGTCGTTACGCCCCTCTGTCGTCCAGGCGCGTTGCCAGGGTTGCTTGCTGTTGAATATTGCTTACGTCTAAAAATAATATCGCGAAAATATAAGTTTTTCTTTACTTTGAAATCATTATTTTATTCTAGTTTAAAAAATATGAGATTTAATTATAAATTACTGTGTTACGTACCTACCTTCATAGATACTTATAAATAATAAGTTATAATAAGTTATAGTAAGTATCATACTACCAAATGAAGCCATTTAAGTAAGTATTACTTGCTTACCTACAAATATAAAATAAAATACATACAACCTACTTGAACTAAATTTTACTACTGGGTGAAACAAATGAAAGGAGTAATGAGAGTGGAGGAGGCGCAAGAGGTGTGTCAGGACCGTAGCAAGTGGAAGGATGTGGTCTCTGCCTACCCCGTTGGGAAAAAGGCGTGATGGTATGTATGTATGTATGTATGTATGTGAAACAATTGGCTACACAAAAAGAACTGTTCACGTCCTTTTGATTAATTAGGTACGAAAACGAAATAATATTTAGAAAATATTAGGTACTTTACCTCTCATCATCTTTGGGCAAACTAAAAAAACTGATGTGAGGCATATTTTTGAATTGTTTGTACAACCAAACACACCACAATAACTTAGCGCCATTGTAATTGGTTTCCAAAATCGTACGGAACGAACAAACCGGCAAACGCACGTGCGGTGACGCCGGCCGTGACAGCCCGCTTGAGCATTCTGTTTAAGGCGAAGGGTAAGGCACACTAGCGCCGCTAATGGATTTAATTTGATAACTTCTAAACTGGATTTTTTTTCAAACATTGCGGACCTTCCGACACTAGGCAAACATCTATTATTTAATAATTGTGCACTACTTTTAGGTTTGTTTTTGTATTAATTCGCTAACACCAACAGTGGCCATTGTTTGTGAATAAATGCGATAGCCCGTTTTGTGAATAAACCACGCAACAAAAAGTAGTGCACAATAAATAAATATATACATAAATACTACATAAATAATTTAAATAAATACTATGGATGCTTTCCTGTTGTCGGATGGTACGCAATGTTTAAAAAAAGATCCGTTAGTTAGTAATTGTCAAATTATCAATTGGTGGCGTTAGTGTGCCTTACCCTTCGCCTTAACAGTTGCTCTCATATCGCGACCTTGAGCCCGTCCGGAGCGGGAGTTTCCGTTCTACTGTGTTATTGTTTATTCTTATGGTATAACCACCGACCTCAGCCTTCTGTATGGGCGACACGCGGCAGCAGACGACCACCTTGCAGGAGATGCACAGGTCCAGAAAGTCCTTCTTGAGGTCGCAGCCCATGGCGTACTTGAGCGTCTTGCCGTCGATCACAAGCGCCACCTCGTTCTGTTTGCGCAAGTTCGAGCCAAAATCCACTAAATAGCGGCCTATTGACTCCCTGGTGCCCTGTAGTGGAGAGTTGGCGTTATGAAACTAGCTTACATAACTAATCAAACTATCACGCTAATATTATAAATGCGAAATTTGTGTGTGTGTATATTTGTTGCTTCTTCACGCTGCAACGGATGGATGGATTTGGATGAAATTCGGCATACAGATAGTTTATAACTTGGATTAACACATAGGATAGATTTTATCCCGAGATTCCCACAGGAATGAAACTCATAAGTTACTACTTAGGTCTTGGATTTGATGTTGGGAATAGAACCTATTTGGTAGTTTTTTATACATTTTTATTGAAATTTTGACAGACTTTTGAAACTGTCAAAGCGGTACGAAATCCGCCGGGTCCACTAGTAAAATTATAAATGCGAAAGTTTGTGTGTATGTGTGTATATTTGTCGCTTCTTCACGCTGCAACGGATGGATGGATTTGGATGAAATTCGGCAAACAGATAGTTTATAATCTAGATTAACACATAGGATACTTTTTATCCCGATATTCCCACGGGAACGGGAACCACACGGATGAAACCGCGGGCGGCCGCTAGTAACTAATACACCAACAAATACACACGCCTGCACATAAAACTACCACCAACTGTAAATTTCCTCAATAGACTAACTTTCTGTATATAATAATAAATTATTTAAGTAATTATTTAAGTAATAAGAATAAATTATTTCTGTATAAAATTTAGTCTAAATACATCAAACTTACAAAATTACATTACTTACATAATAAACGGGCTGTGCCCCGCGGTTTCACCCGCGTTAATAGTCATAGTGTGATGTAATATAGCCTATAGTTTTCCTCAATAAATGGACTATTCAACACAAAAATTATTTTTTAATTCGAACCAGTTCCTGAGATTAGCATGCATGAGATTAGCGCGTTCAAACAAACAAACAAACTCTTCAGCTTCATAATATTAGTATAGATAAATTACTGCAATTTTAGTGTATTGCTTATATGATATAGGGTAGCATTGGGTGGCATAGCGCATATGCCATATGAGCATTTATTGAAGAAATTTGCCAGTTATGGATAAGTTAATGTGTAGGCGTTTGCACACAGTTCATACACGTATTCAGATAACTCCGATGTCACAATGTCTACTATGAGTTCGTAAATCAGATGCACACTTTGTGCTGTAGAGAACCGGCACCAAATTCAGCTGGGTATATTCTTTTACTTTTTATTTTAAGTCGATGGCGCAGCGGTTTAACGCGCCCGGTCTGCGAGTGCTGAGTGAGGTTAAGCGCTGCAGCGACTTGCATGTCGCTGCAGCATAAGCTGAGGTTGGGACCTAATTGGCCACATGAACGTAATTTAACTTTAAATTTTTTTGATTTCGCCTTATTTTTTTATCTTATTTTTTCTCTCATGTGTGTCCACTGTGTTATATATTAATTGGTGCTTGTGGTCAATAAATGTTTGTTTCTGTTTCTGTTTCGCTACTTTCGCAAAGGCCGGTCATCGGATGGGTGACCAAAAATGTATCATCTCAAAGCTCCTCCGTGCTTCGGAAGGCACGTAAAGCCGTTGGTCCCGGCTGCATTAGCAGTCGTTAACAACCACCAAACCGCACTGGGCCCGCGTGGTGCTTTATTGCCCTTTCTCCATCCATAGGGAAGGCTTGTGCACCAGCAGTGGTTATATAAAAATGAGCTGATGATGATGATGATGACGATTTTTAAGTGCTAATTGCTGTACTAAAGCTGAATTCAATATTTATAAAATACAGAGCACTGTACCATTATGCTACCGGGAAGGCTTCTCGGTAGCATAATGGTCAATGCAGCCACCCGGATTGCAGAAAACTCTGGTTCGATTCCTGGCTGGGTCGGGTAGGCATTTAATTTTTTCACTGTCTTTACAAAAATTAGGATAAGTATACTTTTATAGTATAATATGTTCTATGGGGCATTGATCGCTGTGACTCACGTCGAGGCTGTCCTGGTTGAGCAGCAGCATGGGTATGGCGGGCGTGAGCAGGCGCGCGGAGTGCGCGATGTTGATGGCGGTCTCCTGCTTGTCGCCGGTGAGCACCCACACGTACATGTTTGCTTGCAGTAGCGCTGCTATCGTCTCTGGTACGCCGTCCTTCCGTTTTAAAAAGAGAAAAACAACTATTATGCTATATTTAATAATTAAAGGCTTGGTGCGGTTTGCACAATTTGTCAACGTCAAAATAAGGGCTGGTAATAAATGATTAATGTAGATAGAAATGTTACCCCCCCCCAACATCAATTATCAGCAGAGGACGGAATTAGGTAGAGTTATTTATGTACTTACACTGATTTCATACAGCGAAAGAATAAAGTGGATATGCCTCAAATCCCGAGATTAATTTTTAACTTAAATTTTAACCTCATGAGTCTAGGCTAGAAGCAAAAGTATTTTCGTATTTGTAAAGAAGGCGAAATATAAGTATGAGAATTTGCTTCAAATTATTAATAATTTGTATTGTGAATTAATGTAAATATTAATAAGAATTGTATGTTAATTATCTTTGTTTTATTTGTCTTATCTATCTCTGAGGTTTTCATTGTTATTTTTTTGGAATGTTGTTGGCCACACGGGATTGTCCATTGGAAATCCCGGGAAGATCCATATTCATATCAACATTTCAAATTCCGACCTCTGATTATCAGTAAACATGTGCAACTTCCGCTGCGTCATTTCGTCCGATTCGCTTCTTTAAAAATATGTTTCAAGTGACAAAGCACAACGATCCAAACTTTAAGGCTGTGTCAAGTGGCGTGAAATGTAAACTAACTAAGGTAACTGACCTGCAGCTTGTCCTCGATGGCGGTGGCGCCGAGCAGTCGCAGGTTTTTCTCAATAAGCAGCGCGGCCTCCTCGATCTTTTCCTCGCGATTTTGTATCGCAATGCTCGCTTTGTGGTACGTGTTGGACCACTCCTGTCATAGTGTATTGAAGTTAATTGTTTTGTTAAAAATTATTTAATTTTTAATGATGAAAAATTATTCTGATTTCTTTTATACCACCATGCGAAAGCTCTCGGCTTTTATCTCACCGTCACTTAACATCGTCACAGAAAAGTCTATTTCTATATCATTTGTAATCGAAATAAGTAACATATTTCTTAATATTATTTTTAATTTATGAAGATTTGATGCACCTTCATACGTAGTAGAACTGTTTCGTGTACTAAAGTTGACTATTGTCCGTAAACAGCTCTAGACCAACAGCTCATATTCATATTATTATTACAAACTTAAAACTAACACAGAAAGCTAAATAATTATGTAACATTAAACATGCAGTGTGGGCAGGCCTCCAATAAAGTAGATCAACGATCTGGTGAAAGTAAAGGATTGCCACTGGATGCGAGCAGAAAACCGGTCTTTATGGATATCCTCGGGGGAAGCCTTTGTCCAGTAGACGTCTTTTGGCTGAGATAGTAATGATGATGATACATGGATCTGGTGAAGGTCACGGGTCGCCACTGCACGCGAGCAGCACAAAACCGTGGAGATCTTAGGGGGACGCCTTCGTCCAGTGCACGTCATTTGGCTGTGATGGTGATGATCAGTGATCGGAGTAGGTAGAGCTATTTTGGTTCATTGACCGTAAACGTTGATGTTAATATGGACATTACGCGAGATTCTAACTGATTTTTTTTATAAACATGATAAAAGAAGGTTTGTCTTACGTATTGGCAGGACGACGACGTTGTCAAAACTTACATTAGCGACGCGTTGCCAATTTCCATTGCGCACACGCGCGATGTTACCGCACGATTTTGCCGCGCAATACGGTTTTTGGAAACAAAAGAATACAATAGCGGGTTCCGCCGCTAGAAGAACGCACCTGTTTTTGTTTCTTTCTACAGCATTCAAATTGTTTATCGACAAGATTTCGGGAATGTCCATATTAATACAACGTATCGCAAATACAAAAAATTGCTCTACCTACTCCGATCACTGGTGATGATGTCACATGGATCTGGTGAAGGTCACGGGTGCGAGCAGCACGAAACCGGTCGTTGTGGAAATCGTTAGGAAAAGCTTTCGTCCTGTCTTTTGACTGTCCTTTGTTCTTTATTAGCTGAGTTGGCTGGCTTTTTGACTGAGATGATGATGATTATAACGATGTATATAATGTACATACCTCATACAGCCGCTCGGGTATGTCGGCGACGCAGAACACGAGCGTGCGCAGGCCCTCGCCCGCGAACCGCTCGAGGTGCGCGAGCGTGGCCGCCGCGTACGGCGCGCGCTCGCCGCCCGCCAGCCGCGGGTAGATCACCGAGTCCGCGCCCTTGCAGAACAACTTGATGTCCCCTAAGAGAGATACTCGATTCAAGATACGTTGTGTACGCTTTTTGACTTTCACATATCATATTTGTAAAAGTATCGTAGGCGTACATTTCGTTTTACTAACGATCCTGCGTTTAATAAAATTAAACGTGATATATTTTGTTAAGTATTTCATCGTTAATTACACCTTCTACTAGTTTTGATACCGATTGCGGTCGTGGTTCGTGTTCGAAGGATTGGAGTCCAATTTTTGAATCGGTGGCAACAATCTATCAAAGAGACACACGACATACGACTATTTAAACTTTAAAATGTAGCGGCACGCTGCTGAAAAAACATTAAAATTGATAATTTTGTTTGTTCGATAATGTCCTACTATGATAGGGCGATTTCCAATATTTTTGACGCTGTAAGGGAGAAAAGAGCTGGACACTTGCTGAGTTTCTTGCCGGTTCTTCTCAGTACAAGATCTCCCGCCCAGAGTAGACTTACGAACCGATAGCATAGTGACATTCATAAGAGCTAATTGTAGCCTAAACTGAATAAATGATTTTGAATTTTGAATTTTGAATAACGTATTTATTTACATACACTTTTGATTTCGGTGACATTCCAAATCGCAATCCGAGCTCAACATTAATAGGCTGCCGACACGAAAACACGCTACACTTACCCGTGGGCGTTCGCACGATGACGGACATCCGCTTGCGCGTGGAGGTGAAGTCGATGACGTTGAGCACCTGGTACTCGAGCAGCTGGCCGCGCGCGCGAATGCGGACGCACGTCGGCGTGCGCGTCTCGAACACGAAGCCGAACCGCGCCGCGCCCATCACTAGCGCGCGCTCGTCTGTATATTTTAATAATAAAACTGTTACAGGGTATATAGCCTATATAGACTAAAAAAATAATCCTAATTTAACATCTGTGTTATCCCATGAAACTAAAATTAAAGGTCAAACTTTACTAATTCGTGATTAGACTTGTAGTTCTGTATGGATTTGAATGCTGAGCCATAAGGAAGAAGGATGAAAAAAGATTGCATGTAGCGGAAATGATCATCATGTAGAGAAAGGGTGCCCTTCGGTTCGCCTAAAAATTGTAGTCCTAATAGTACATGGCCAAACCGTATTAGCCTAAACTTAAAACGAAGAATTATTGTTTCGCCTAACTATTGTTTTGCCACCATTATAATTTGGTCTAAGAATTGAAAACCCTAATTTTAGTAATTTAATATATTAGCATAACGTTATTTTGGCATTACGACGATTTCGCTTAATATACTCGTATAAAAGCTCTAATTTTAGCATATCTTATATTAAATATGCCAAAAATTTATTAGCCTAAGAAACGAATGAAAGCATGTAATTTCAATTCTTCTATAGGACAAAAACAATTTTATTGAAAAAATAAATTGACAGAAGCGAATCGCTGCAAATCCGACTCCACGTAGTCTTGTCTACCCTACCCTAGTGTGTAATTTAAGCCCGCGTAGGCGCGGAGGGGCGAGGCGGCATGCCTGCTTGCATGCTGCATGGCTGCTGCATGGCTGCTTGCATGCTCTAAGTTTGCTTGTATGCTGCATGCCTGCTTGCATGCTGCATGCCTGCTTGCTTGTTGCATGCCTGCTTGCATGCTGCATGCCTGCTTGCATGTTGCATGCCTGCTTGCATGCTGCATGCCTGCTTGCATGTTGCATGCCTGCTTTCATGCTGCATGCCTGTTTGCACGGCATACCTGCTTGCATGCTGCATGCCTACGTTAGTATTAATAAATATTAATAATTAAATTCAAGTTACTTTGCCTTATTAAAATGAGTAGGCGTTTTATACTTTGTGATTTTTAATTTTGTGCGAATTAATATTTAGTAATTGCAAACTTTAGGGATTACGAATTGTTCCGCCAAATGTCGCATTTGGTAAATAACAATATGGCGATAAAAAGTTAGGCGAAGTGAAATTAGACCAAACACGATTATGAAGGGTGAAATTATGCGAAAAAAATTTAGGCTAACCGTTTGTGTGCCATTGCCAATTAGAAGTACAAAAAATTAGGCGACCCGATATACCTATACCCGTGGAGAAATAAGAATGGATAAAGTAAAAAATGAGTATATTAGAGAAAATTTGAAAGTGGCGCCAGTGACAGAAAAGTTAAGGGGAAATCGTTTGTCTCGGTATGGGCATGTGATGAGAAGGGATTAAACGGGTGTAACTAAGAGAGTGATGAATATAAGTGTTGCTAGATGGAGGAGGAGGGAGACCAAAGAAAAGTCGGATGGAATGTGTGACCGATGATATGAATGTGAAGGGAGCGACTGTACAGGTGGCGACTAATAGAGGAGTGCAAGAAACGGACATTTCGCGCCGACCCCAAGTAACATGCGACCGGGGCAGAAAGAAGTTATCTTAGAAAGCAAAAAATTTTGGATAAAAAAATCAGTACTCTTTGCTAGGAAAAAAGAGAGTCCTTTTTTCTCCTTTAATTGATGGCTTCGTGCGATTAGCACATTTAGCCAATGTCAAAATAATTTTTCTTACAAGTAATACATAAATAAACAATATGATATAATAATAAACAATAATAGAAATGATAAGTGAGAAATAATATACCCCCAACCCCTCGGGTATCTCAGTAAAGATGTGGGGCTTTACTCAAACCTCGAGCGGACTTCTTGAGAGAATTTGAAAAGTGACGTTGCACTGTTTCGTTTCATTTGCCAACACTCACGCACACTCACGAACACTTAACGGTTAATAATCCACCATTATTTCACATTAATATTCGACATAACACAAACTTAAGAAAAAAAAAACAAAACCGCAGACATGACTCTTCACTTTCCCGCCAAGAAGTCCAAAGAGAGGCCTTTTTTGCGGTCATAAATATGAGATGTTCAATTGTTATATTGAGTGAGAGCGGCACGTACCCGGCGAGGCGGCGTGGTAGTTGACGGTGCCGTGGCTCTCCTCGGGTATGACGGTGTGGCACACGGCCAGCATGACGAGGAACTCGTGTATGGGCGCCGCCGCGTCGCCGCCGCGGGACAGGTGCTGCTCCAGCAGCGTGTCCTCCAGGCGCTCGTTATCGCCCGGACGGTTGTAGATCACCTGGATGAACAAATCTAGTGATCAATTATTTGTAAGCATTTTTTTTCTTTATCTATATAAGAATACGTGAAGCGAAATCTTTAGATCCCTTTTTAAGCAAATTGCGCGGACGGAGGAGTATGAAATTTCGTACACTTATCTATACTAATATTATAAAGATTTGTATTTTTGTATGTATGTATGTTTGCAACGAATAAACTCAAAAACTACTGGACCGATTCAAAAAATTATTTCACCATCAGAATGCTACATTAGCGCTGAGTAACATAGGCTATATTTTAAAAAAAATGTCCACCCGTGCGAAGCAGGGACGGGCCGCTAGTAGTTTATATAAAGAAGGAGTGCAGAATGCTAATATTTAAAAAAAATTAAACATTTATTTAAACAAATTAAATAAACGGACTTCTTGGCGGGAAAGTGAAGAGTCATGTCTGCGGTTTTGTTTTATTTTCTAAAATTTGTGTTATGTCGAATATTAATGTGAATTAATGGTGGATTATTAACCGTTAAGTGTTCGTGAGTGTGCATGATTGTTGGCAAATGAAACAAAACAGTGCAACGTCACTTTTCAAATTCTCTCAAGAAGTCCGCCCGAGGACTTAGTAAAGCTCCACATCTTTACTAAGATACTCGAGGGGTTGGGGGGTATATCATTTCTCACTTCTCATTTCTATTATCATTCATCATCATCATACAAGATGGAAATATTGTTTATTTATTTATAACTTGTAAGAAAAATTACTTTGACACTGGCTAAATGTGCTAACCGCACGAAGCCATCAACTAAAGGAAAAAAAAAAAAAAAATTAAATAAACATTGTATCATACATTTTTCAAAAATTTCAAAAATGGAAGAGGAGCGGCCAAAATCTGTCAATGTCAATCCAAACTCACATTCTATCTTTTTTAATTTTTAATTGCTTAGGATACAATCCGTGCAGCCTTAATATAAAAATTACAGTCTAATTTTGGCCACTGGGCGACTACTAGTTCTAATAATACGGCAAAAGGCTGGGTTGATGCCTTGAGCTATTCTGTAACCGAGGCCGGAGGTTATTTAAAAATTAAATATTTGCAGAAAATACAGCAAACAGCGGAGTTAATGCCCTAAAGTATTCTCTAACTGATTCAGGACTAGTTATGGAAACCGAATATTAATAATGAATCACCTTAAAGACTTAACTGAGGATACCTTATCAAGTTTAAATATCAGTATAAATAGAATAATTGATTTTTATAAAAGTATAATTATGTAACAACACAATACGACTGCATTGCCTCATTTGCGCCATCACTGCAGTACAAAAACACGCTGAAAGGCTTACCGATCAGCGTCGCCAACTGTTATTCAAAAACGCTTCAAAAGTATAGGTACATACATTTAAACACATCGCTCCGGCACGGCGGGCGCCGACCGTTAGCGTAACCAGAAAAAAAACCGGCCAAGTGCGAGTCGGACTCGCGCACGAAGGGTAACGTATTAAAAAAAACTACTCACTAGATCTCGTTCAAACCAATTTTCGGTGGAAGTTTGCATGGTAATGTACATCATATATTTTTTTTAGTTTTATCATTCTCTTATTTTAGAAGGGGACAAACGTTTTACCACTTTGGAAGTGTCTCTCGCGTAAACTATTCAGTTTAGAAAAAAATTATATTAAAAATCTGAATATCATTTTTGAAGACCTATCCATAGATAACCCCACGCGTATGGGTTTGATGAAAAAAAAAATTAGTGAGTTTCAGTTCTAAGTATGGGGAACCCAAAAATTATTGTTTTTATTTTCTATTTTTGTGTGAAAATCTTAATACGGTTCACAGAATACATCTACTTATACCAAGTTTCAACAGTATACATAGTTCTTATAGTTTCGGAAAAAGTGGCTGTGGACGGACACACAGACAGACAGACATGACGAATCCATAAGGGTTCCGTTTTTTGCCATTTGCCTACGGAACCCTAAAAACTAGGCTAAGAGAAGCAGACCGCGAACTTCCTCGACTGTACCTAAGCATTCAAAGAAGGAAGGAAAAAAAGTAGCAATCGCCTCACCTCCGCAATAGAGCACTTGTGGAACTCCATGATGTTGCAGGTGAGCGTGCCGGTCTTGTCGCTGAACACGTACTTCACCATGCCGAGCTCCTCGTTGAGGTTGGACGTGCGCGCCATGGCGGGCGTGTTCGACGCCGCGTGGTACATCTCGCCGTCCATCGCTATGAACTTGGCCTGCGAGAGTACGAAAAACATTCACGAAAAATCTATACTAATATTATAAAGAGGAAGCCTTTGTATTTTTGTATTTTGTATGTATGTATGTATGTATGTATGTATGTATGTATGTATGTATGTATGTATGTATGTATGTATGTATGTATGCTATATTTATAAAAAATATTAAATAAAAAACTAAAAACGTCAATTTAATTTTCCAATACAAAATGATTTGTTTGTTTTGTTGTCATTGAAGCCATTGATATATATATTTAACTCAATGATGAAAACTGTCAAAGCGGTACGAAGTCCGCCGGGTCAGCTAGTCTATAAATAAAACATTAAAAAAATATTTACAAAAACTAAGGTGATTTTTGTAACAACGTGTCACAAGCGGGATTCGAGCTCGCACCCTCTAACATATCGGGTCAGGTTCACAACAAAATTTGCATAAAATTATGTATAAAGTCTAAACACATAACAAACTTATTAATACAAGACATATTATAATAATAACTAAAAGAGTTTAAGGCGCAATGACAAGGAGTAGGAATCGCGGAAGGTAATATTCGCATTGCCACGTTAAATTCCAAATTAAAATATCTCAAACTCTTCAAACATTCGGTAAGTACGTTAAGCCATTGGTCCCGGTTTTTGTCGTAAGATGGCAGAGTGGAGCTTATGGCCCGATCTCGCTATGTGCTATGGGCTGTTAATAGACTGATTATGATGATGCCATAAAACTTATAATGGGTCGTATTATAAGTTTTATGGTCAGTCACACAAGCAGTAAAAATCAACGTGTATGTACATAAATGTAGGTAAATATAATTGGTACTCACTTGGAAAAATCTAACAATTTCTGCGGTAACTTGTAACGATATAGGTATAAGATTGTTGTACAATATTAAAAATGTCAAAAAGGTAAATCCGAAATGTGCATTCTGCGCTTCTGTAACAAATAGAGAGAAAACGTTATTTATCATTACTTACAGCAGACACTCGATCTTAATTACAGGTAATTTTATATAAAGTATTAAAATAAATCAAAATAGTTTTTTGGTTTTGATCATCGGATGTTGATAGCAATAATATGTCGTATTCATAAAAAGTACAACAAAATATCAAATTAAATAAATAAGAGTTTGTACTAAGCTCCGGTCTACCCAGTACCACAAAATAAGGAGACCAAAAAGGTAAGCTTAATATATATCTCGCTCGCTGTTGCACGATTCCGTGCACGTGAGAGATTATCCATGTATGCGTTGCTATAGTCTGTTCATTATAGCTTGATACCCGTGACAGATGTCAAATTGTCATGCCTAGGGTTCTCAACCCTAGACAATAATTAATAATAATTACGTCAGTATTGTCTCAATACTGACGTAATTGCATCAAATGATAATTGAAGTTATTAATTGAATATTATTATCGTAATAAAGTACTGTTCCTATCTAATGTGCAAATTGATTTTCTTTTCTAATATTTTAGGTTTTTTAAAGACGTCATAATTATACTCAAGAAAAATAAATAAAGACTAACAAATTCATTAATAAAGCTATAATGAAAAAGAAAAGTTAAATTAATCGATTGGTAATTAAAAATAAATTGAGCTTTACTTGGTTTATCCCAACACTAGTATTTATTTGTAATGAAATGACTTTGTAAAGAAGTACGTTTATATTATTGTAATGTTTTAAAATTGTGATAAATGTGTGTTATGCGAGATTTTATTGGGATAAATCTAATCTAACATATAAAACAGAATCACAAAAGTAACTGTAGTATAAAATGTTCAAATAATTTTTAACACAAATTTTGTTGCGAACAAATTACAAAAACACAAATGTTAAAACTGTAAAAAAAATAATGTTATTTTAATGTAGTCAAATAAAGTCATACGCTTTTACAAAGTCACGTCTTCGATTTTGATGACTCCTGTCACAGGTATCAGCTATATTGAACAAACTATAGAGTGCGTTTGCATGAAGCTTACATTCTGACGTTTTTCAGCTGATAGTTTTTAAACTAACACTGTTACTTATTGTAGTGGACTTTCTAAACAAAGTAAACAACTATGTTTAGAAAGTCCGCTACTATAAATAACAGTAATAGTTTACTTTTAAAACAATCAGCTGGAAAACGTTTGCACCGGAAAAATACCAAAAATGATATAGGACAGTTAGTCGTGCGAGCGACGAACTGCGCTCACCGTCGAGGCCGAGGTACCAGTCGGAGTGCGCGCGCGTCCACAGCTCGCTGCAGACGGCGCTCAGCAGCGACAGCCCCAGCAGGATCATGAACAGCATCAGGATGTGCGTGTTCGTCTGCCGGTCGATCGACGACCGCTTCAGGGGCGCTACGATTAAAATGTATTCAATGTAGAACAGAATACTAATTCCATTTATTCAACGACACACTGGATGCGAGAAGCACAAAATCATTTTGTCGTTGGTCGTTGTGGAGATCCTTTGTCCAGCAGTGGACGTCTTTTGGCTGAGATGATGATGATGAACGACACACCGTTTGCTAAAACAGTAAAATACTGCGTTTTTCTAGAATATAAAAGTGCAACATGTGTTTTTCCTATATAACATAAAAATGGGTATAGGGCCACTCATTGGAGAGGTCTAATATTGGCTGAGAATTAATAATAAGAATGTGATGATGATGAATTTTAAAAAGTACACACGTACTTTCATTGTGACGAAGACCTTATTTCGAAAACAAAGTTCATGGTTCCATAAAAACTAAGAATGCGGAGTTGTTTATACATATATGTAAGTTTATAATATTCTAGAAGGTCTAATAATCTCGGGCTTAAATTCTGAAGGTAAACAGCATATTTATTTAGAAAAGTGTAAAAAATATTTCAAAGGCTTAAAATACTGCGTTTTTCTAGAATATAAAAGTGCAACATGTGTTTTTCCTATATAACATAAAAATGGGTATAGGGCCACTCCATTGGAGAGGTCTAATATTGGCTGAGAATTAATATTAATAATGTGATGATGATGAATTTTAAAAAGTACACCTGTACTTTCATTGTGACGAAGACCTTATTTCGAAAACAAAGTTCATGGTTCCATAAAAACTAAGAATGCGGAGTTGTTTATACATATATGTAAGTTTATAATATTCTAGAAGGTCTAATAATCTCGGGCTTAAATTCTGAAGGTAAACAGCATATTTATTTAGAAAAGTGTAAAAAATATTTCAAAGGCTATCTACCACCGTTTTATCTAGGTAAGTCGCCATGAAAACAATATTGGATTGGTAGCATATCTCGAGTTGCGACAAAGAGTATATCGTCAGTTTCTTCTTAAATTGAAGCCAGGATAAAGTGAATTTTCATGTTCAGCCTTATTGGCACTAAAACGGTATGGCCATGCAACATAGAGACCAGTGGCGCGGTGAGCAAATTCTCACATCATTGCGCGGTCGAAATTCTTACCGCGCATAGCTGTTAATTGGCATCCCACGCTTTGTATTAGAAATTCGCTCTTCGTGACGCTCTGTTTCGTTGTCAGCCAATTAGAGCTTTTGTAGTATAGAGATAGAGGCAAAAAAGTGGTACAAGAAACTCACCCTTAGTAGAGTTCTTCATGAGCTTGGTCTCGTGGCCCGTATAGATCACGCAGGCGTGCACCCAGGCCGTGTTCCGCAGCATGGCGCCGCGCAGCAGCATCTGCTCCAGCCCCAGCGGCATCGTCCTACGGGACATTGGAGACGTGAACGTCAGAATCATAGCCAACATTTATTTTTTTCCTTTAGTTGATGGCTTCGTGCGATTAGCACATTTAGCCAGTGTCAAAGTAATTTGTCTTACAAGTAATACATAAATAAACAATATTTCCTTCCTGTATGATGATGATGAATGATAATAGAAATGAGAAGTGAGAAATGATATACTTCCAACCCCTCGAATATCTCAGTAAAGATGTGGGGCTTTACTAAGTCCTCGAGCGGACTTCTTTGAGAGAATTTGAAATGTGACGTTGCATTGTTTTGTTTCATTTGCCAACACTTATCCACACTTACGAACACTTAACGGTTTATAATCCACCATTATTTCACATTAATATTCGACATAACACAAATTTTAGAAAATAAAACAAAACCGCAAACATGACTCTTCACTTTCCCGCCAAGAAGTTCAGCCAATATTTATTACAGAGTATTTCGTGATTATTTATTATGGTTTGGAGCCGGCAAATGAGCGCACGGCTCACCTAATGGAAAGCGGTTACCGCAGTACGGTAGCGCATTAAATAAATGATATAGTGTAACAATTTCTGAGAATACTTATATTATTTATTATGCGGTAATTTGTTCTTCTTTTAAGACATCTACTGTTGGTCGCTAGGCCTAATGGCCTGTTGATTACAGCGTCGCCGAACATTTTGTAGGCGGCAAGAAACTGAAAGGGTTCCTCAAGCCGTGTAATCAAAACATTCTAAGAGGGTTTCTTTTCCCCGTTTGAGGGGATGGAATATCCCCGTTCTCTACTAGATTTTCTGTGGCGTTCGCATCGGAGATACTTAGTCATGTGGTATAATAAGCGCATTGGCGTGCCTGAAACTTTAGTTCTTATATTAATACAATGTCCTGTAATATCACTTTCACGAATAAGCTCTCTATAGAAAGTATTTTTAATATATTTGAAATGTATACGTATATTTTTAATACTTAACCTATTTTTTTTAAACTACAATTGATCCACTTTTTTATCGCTCTGATTTGCACCAACCATATCATTTCTGCACCACCCTATGTTAGACTGATAAAGAATGCTTCAGGCATTAAGTCCAACATGTAATTTGATTTTCAGACGTTAAAAATAAATGAATAAAAATGAAGTAGCAACCTACTTGGCATTAGTCTCCTTCAGTATCCCATTAAACTCGTACAGATGCCGGTTGGGCGGCTCGCACTGCACGGTGGCGTGGAAGTCCGCGAGGCGGCGCGCGCTGTCCAGCCGCGTGATCTCTGGGCTCGCCTGGCGGATCTTCAGGTTCGTCTCCCCGTCCAGGTTGGATGTCTCGATGAACGATATGCCTTGCGGTTCACTGGGGATGGTGTTTTGAGCATTAGTAGCGCAAAAGAGAAGCGCAAAAGAAACGAACGACTTTAAAATCTGCTTGATTGATTCAACGACTTAGTGGCTACGATATCGTTACGGGAATCAGGCACAGGTTCTTTGCTGCGACGGGTTGGGAGCAGTCGCGACATTATTATGGAGCGTTATTATATGATCGTGAAGACTGTCTGTCCAAATATCCTGATCAGCCAAATTACTGTTCAATTTACTGTCAGTGTAGTAAAAATCTCGTTCATATTTAATTATTTTAATAAACTATGTTATGTTTTGATGATTAACAAGATTACATTAAGGCGAAGGGTAAGGCACACTAGCGCCGCTAATGGATTTAATTTGATAACTTCTAAACTGGATTTTTTTTCAAACATTGCGGACCTTCCGACACTAGGCAAACATATATTATTTAATTATTGTGCTACTACTTTTAGGTTTGTTGTTGTATTCATTCGCTAACACCAAAAGTGGCCATTGTTTGTGAATAAATGCGATAACCCGTTTTGTGAATAAACCACGCAACAAAAAGTAGTGCATAATTATTAAATAAATACTATGGATGCTTTCCTGTTATCGGACGGTACGCAATGTTTAAAAAAAGATCCGGTCCGTTAGTGCATGCTAGCTGGATGGTTCCACTCATCTGGAAGCCAGCAGCACCAGATCAGCTGGTAAGAACTGGTTGTTGAGCACCTTGCTCACGTCGCCCACCTGCAGCCCCGTAACAACATTTTAGCTGGATGGTTCCACTTACCTGGAGGCCAGCAGCACCAGGTCGGCCGGGAAGAACTGGTTGTTGAGCACCTTGCAGATGTCGCCGACTTGTAGCCGCTTCCAGCGCACGGTCTGCCAGCTCCCCTCGCGCAATACTTCCACTTGCCGGTTGTTCGTCTCATCGTCGGCTCTGTGCCTTTTCTGTAATGATCGACCTTTTATTACTATATATCTTCTTGAGCGTCGACCAGGTGGCCGATAGCAATTAAAATTCTATTACGTCTGGTATTCGCGCGCTCGAGCTCATATTGTTTTTGAAGTAACATAGTTGTAAATAGAAACAAACAATATTATTATGAACTAGCGGCCCGGCCCTGCTTCGCACGGGTGGACATTTTTTTAATATAGCCTATGTTACTCAGCGCTAATATAGCATTCTAACGGTGAAAGAATTTTTTAAATCGGTCCGGTAGTTTTTGAGTTTATTCGTTGCAAACATACATACATACATACATACATACATACAAAAATATAAAGGTTTCCTCTTTATAATATTAGTATACGTAACTAAGATAACTTTTTAATTATCTACTAACATGAAATGGACACAAACAATATATTGGAATTTAAAGGAATTTTATATTTCAATTATGTATGATATAATAATTTTAATGTTCGCAAAGGCTTCAGATTTCTTGGTTGTGGACTAAGTATACCAATGACGATACTTCAATCGAGGTCGTATTTAATTAAGTGCTTTTCAGTAACGATATTTATTATCAATACATTTTTTATCTCTTTTCAGTCTGAATGAAGTAAACAATGATATTGTAATGTATGCGACAATCTTCATTTGCATCCCTGATGGCTGACATCGTCGTATAATAACGAGTCACGCCAAACTTATCGGGAACAGTGACGCAACCGCCCCGAAACACGAATACTGGCGGAGGAAATTACTGAAGTTTTGTTTACGCAGACAGAAATAGTGTGGATCATCAAATTACATGGCGGGAAAACCGTCCAGCGAATTATAAGTACAGCTTAGAATAATAATTTTATAAACACATTCATGGTACATCTTGTGATACGAGTTACAAATAGCGTTAATATTAAAGATGATATAATTTTAATTTTTGGAAGTTTCCGCATGGCGCAAGCTACTTATTCTGTACTTCTACTACTGTCATTGTTTTGACGTCATTTTTTTGTCATTGTTTGAAGAAAGAATAACAAAGTTTTTTATGAGAAATAATAAATTGATCCACAAAAAAATAGTAGGCTAGCACCTAAAATCCTAAATTAGCATCTAAATAGTAGTTTAGGCGGTAACTTTGTATTTTTAGGTGTTAACTTAGTATTTTTGTGGGTTAGGTTAGTTTGGTGATCGATTAAATACAACCCGTTTTTTATCACAATAATTAAAAATTGGGATTTTTAAAGTAAACAAAAGACGTGGGAGCATTTTACGATAAGGGTCGCTATGCTCTGCACTACTGACGCAGAGATAGTATCGGTACAGCGCACATGTAGTTTAATTACTGCGGAAGGCAGTTATTATTCTTTACTATATTGTCTGAAATTCCAGTGGTTTTTTTATTTCTGAAATTATTTGCTGTTGCTAGGCTATGGCTTTTACATCTGGATGACGAGAGCAAAAAACGCCAGAGCCTCACCAGTCTTAGTCGGCGAGTACGGCGTCTTGGAACTATGTCTTGTAAAGATGTGACCATAATCTGGGTGTATTGTGGTCACCCCTTGCTACATTGCACAACATCACGTGAGTCTGGGGGACGTCCAAACTATCCCGGGCGCCTTTACTCTGGCTGGCCGTTACGTGGGGGAACTCGATAATTGTCATTAGTGGTCAGAAACATCCCATGGCAGAGAAGGAATGGTGCTAGATTTTTAAAGTGGTTAGGCATCCCCTTTTCAACGCTTTTCTTGCCTAAACCTCCGAAGAGGAGGGGAACCCCATCATAACTTGGTGTCCCCCACAGCGTATGCGTAAGACAACATTATGCCTAGTTAAAAAAAATAGGTTAGCGCACTTACAAAGTCTTCCACGATCTCCTTGATGGCGCTTACGCTCAGGATGAGTATGAGCGGCGTGAGCGTGGTCCAGCGGCCGGTGGGCGACACGTCCGGGATCTGCTGCAGCAGCGCGATCAGCAGAAAGAAGCAGTTGGAGTACCGCCGGAACTGCTCGAACAGGAACAGCGGGATAAACGATGAGACACTGCGGACAAAACAACCACCATTATTTTTAATTGATTTTTCATGTACAACTTACCGCGCCCGATCTGCGATTGCTAAGGTTAATAAACTTTCAAAAAGGCTGATCCCGGATGGGTGACCAAAAATTTTTTTCTAAATTTATTCGGAAGGCACGTAAGGCCGTTGGTCCCGGCTGCATTAGCTGCACAACCACCAATCTGCACTGGACCCGCGTGGTGGTTTATGGCTAGTTCTTTCTATCCATCTATAGGGAAGGCTCGTGGTGCCTCAGCAGCGGGCACATAAAATGAGCTAGTAATGTGATAGGTACCACTAAAGCGTTTTTAAGTTTTACGGCCGGCCTGGTGGGTTACTCTTGAAACACAATCGCAATAACCAATTTCCAATCCCAAATCTAAAAAATTCAAATGGCACTCTTAAAAGCGATAATAGCGCTACATTGGAATTAAATTGCTAGGAAATTGAGTGAACAAATTATTATCGAGATGGGGCGTTCCGAATTTGCGAAACTTATTCCAATATCGATACATATTAATCGCGTTGGAATTGTATTGAGATTCAGTTTGCGTCAAGAGTAGCCTACCTGATTGGAAGCGGGTACAAATTTTCATTTATTTACGCGCGCATACAGATGAATTGCGTTGAATTCCTTTATACATTTTATTTTAATATAATATAGCGAAACGCGTAAGTTTAAAATTTTAAATGTGTAAAGTAACTAATACATATTTTTAAATCGGTCCCTAAATAGCGAATATTTTACGATGTTTTATCAGCTGTTTTACAAACCGTCAAAAATAGTTTTAAACAGGACATAATAATGTCGCATCTGTTCATAGGTGACCACAACAAAAGAGCAACACCGAGCGAGCAGATGGTGTTGTTTACAAACAAATAGAAAAGGAGTAGCGTTCGCCGCCGCCCGCCGCTCGGGAGGCGTAAAGCCAATATCTGTTTACTACCCTAGTACCCAACACAACGCATGCAGGACATTGTACACACGCCTGCACATTAGACTACCACAAACTATAAAATTTCCTCACTAGAATTTGAGCTTTATGAATCTGGGGGCACGGCAATGCCCCCGCCAAGTCGAGCAAAAACGCGGCACGGCCGTACTATCTTTCCTTTTCTCGAGACAGTTCAGGCCATTTTCGACCCCCTATAGATTGACTCGGCAATCGCACTAAACAATCTAACTTAATATAATATATGTATTACTTGTGAGATACATTGTGTTTTCATGCGATGACCAAGTCAATCTATTTGTTTAAAACATAAAAGATTTTTAATATTGATATATATGGTCACTATATGATGTTGTTAGGTTAGCTAATTACGTAATAACATAAGACAGAAGGTCCCTTAAGTAGGGACTGAATGAATTAACCGACTTGGTATTACATGGATCTCACAATTTTAACGGTAGAAGAACTGAGTTGCGAGACTTGGTTTTTTTTTACAAGTTTGTTTTTGATGGCATATGTCTTATGGTTGAAAAAATATTGAAGAAATTTGACAGTTTTGGATAGGCTGATGTGCAGGCAGGCAGGCGTCTGTAGGTATACAGACATTAATCAGCACTTTCCGACAGTCAGTCGGTACAAACCGAACTCATGAACTTTTTACGCGAATAAACGTGTGTGTGGGTAATAAAAGATGCGCAAAAATGAAACTTGAGAGTTGATTTACATTGGACTTGGATTGTTGACATTGGAATAAAACTACTTTTATGTATCTACTCGCGTTTACTTTACACATAGATTGAAAATTAGTTTTATCATGACGTTTCGAATCGAATCTTTTGCAGGATCAGTTGTTACAATGATACTAAAGTGTTCGTCGTCTAGTAATTAGTTTTAACTTGGCATAGGTACAGTCTTTTATTTTAATCGGGTGGTCTGACAGTGTGGTGTTGGCTATAATTTACAAAAAAATTTAAGACCATTACGTATGGTCTTTAATTTTTTTGCGCAAAAAGCGGAAACACATAATGCGCCTCAACAACGCATTTTAAATAGCATTGTCCTAAAAAATGCAAGAACGCAACATGTTGAGAACTTAAGACTCAACTCCTACGGCAGAGATTGTATTTACGCGGCTGGGAGGCCCTGGCACGGTGCCAGCTACTTACTTTCCAGTGTGGTAGTCGAATAATATTGTTAGGTCACTTTCTTCCGTAAGGTGTTAGGGAGCGGAAAACTGCCATACAATATAGGAACCACGCTTTATGAAATTGTGACGCTAGCAAACAACGCCTACCTATGCCAGCGATATTTTTTCGCAGTTGCGTTTATATTATAGCAACTTTTTGTTACTATTTCAAACATTTCTGTAGTTCTCGGGGTATTTAGTGAGCCTCGTAAGACTACCTACTATGAACCTGGGTACCTGACTTGTGTCTTGTATTGCGCCTAACACAAAACAGAAGAAAGAAATAGTGCTTGTCGAGTTTTACCGGCTGCTTCTTGGTACAAAATCTCCATCATAATGTTTACGAAGTCACTGGGTTATAATCTGAGACCACAGGCGTAATCAGTAGTCCACAGAGGTACTCGGTGTCTGCTGTTCGTGGCCCGAGCCTCCGCAAATGACGGGAGAGTAGGTACCGCGTTTGTAGTGGGTATTCTCCATGCAAGGTAACTCGACGAAGATCGACGGGGCCGTCGAACTTCGTCGAATTAGGCTGACACTCACTCCATTGCGGCAGAGAAGAACTGAGCGGTGTGGAGCTAAGTGTAAATTAACTTTACCGACAGTTCCTTTGCGGAGAATAGGCTTTAAAATAAAGGAACTCTACCTATTGGTTAATTTTTACACAGCTCCATTCCGCTCAACTCCTCTCCGCCTCAATGGAGTCAGCCTTAGGCAAGGTGCGAGAGAGAAAATCCCACATAATTCGAGGGTTGCTCTGGAGAGAAACTGGCAGTTTAAGTGAGTGACACCGCTATTACTTAATCTGTGGTGAGGTGACACTACGTTACCTGTATTTGGCGGTTGAGATGTCGTTGGAGACGAACTTCTGCGGCTGCGGGTGGTTGATGAAGATAACACGGTTCTGCTGGTCGCCGGGCCCGCCGTCTGTCACGCCCGACGTCGTCGCCTCGTCTTCATCTGTAAAACAACGACACTCATCAGTTTCAGTCAAGTTTAATAAAAACTTTAATTTGTATGGGATTTAATGATTTAGGTAGCACCATCTAGCAACGAACTTGTTAAACCAACACGTCAGTAGTTCGTGTTAAAAAATACAAAGACTGTACTGAGTGCCTAGAACGAGTTTTATTTAAAAATCAATCACGTTAATGAAAACGAGAATATGTATAGGATTGCCTCCTGGAGACAAACATGACCAGTTATAATGTTGCCATGCATATTCTCGTTAAAAAAACGTGCACTAAGCACACCGTACAAGTTTCTTCAGATATACATAAGTACACCTACACAAGTTGATGAGCTTAACGGGAAGATATTTTTAGCCCCAAATCAAAACTAAAATATAATTGACAAGTCACCCCCTATTCTTGGTATCAAAATATTATACATAAGGTAATTTAAATGATCAATATGTAAGTAACGGGTCTTCTATGTAAATTCGAAAGTCATCTGATCGATTTTCATTTCAACGAACACCAACAAACTATCTTGATTAATGTCATCCCGGAGCCACAGTACCAACGATTCAAGCTTGCTGATAAAGTAGGTATAAAGTTTAGTTGAGAAGATAGTAGTAATAAATTGTTAAATTGTTAATCGTTCCATTCAACGATGCCTTATTACGACACTAATATACTCGATGTAACGATTCATCAAAAAAACAATAAGCTACTCTTAAAATGTTTACATCGACTAGTAAATAATTTGTCTTTTATATGTACCTATTGTCGCTGAAATGAGTCGTGATTATTGATTTTTCGATGAATCGTTCGTTACATCGGGTATTTAAAGTGTCGTTAGTTGTTTTAATGTTAAAAACGTTATGGAGCAGTCGATCAATGAGGTTCGCTGAAATGAAAATTGATCAGACGACTTTCGAATTTACATAGGAGACCCGTACGTGACTGCCCACAATGTTATGTTTGTAGAGGGCATACATGATTCTGTGTTATTATGACATTGTGTATTCATTCGGCGAGTACCGAAACCCTATCATTACTATTTATTACACTATGGATTTTTTACTAGAATAGAACTACGTCTCTGAAATAAAAGTTGAATGCTGACCGTTTTCAAAGTTCCGCGGACTAACGGATTAAAATGAAATATTTTATAGGTAGTTTACGTAATCTAAGTAGTCGCGTTTTTTAAAATATGAATTTAGTAATTTTAAATATGAATTTAGTTTAACCATGCAGTTCCGAAGTCAGCAGTTTCAAGTAAACTAAGGTGTAGGTTGTCTTAAAATAATTTGTATGCTAGTAAGTCATTTTAAAAATTGTCAAAGTAGGTACCTACTATTTTTCAAGTAGTTACACCATCACACACACAAATACACACTTCTTAAGAAATAAAATATTCGTAAGAATAATTTTAGACAGATAAAATGTTTAAAATAATTTTTAACGCAAATTTTGTTGCGAACAAATTACAAAAACACAAATGCTGAAAAAATTGTGCTCGTGGAAATTTTTTCAGCATTTGTTTTTTTAGACAGATACTTAGATACGAGTATAACACCAAATTAGTTACTTAATGACTTCTAATCATAAACTTTTAACTGTGTGTTGATTGAACAAATTTTTTTAATTGCTATCACATTGTTTTGGTCACCTTTCTAACGATCGCTTTAAGGTCTACGTAGGTAGGCTTAATTACGCTCTGACCTTGAACTTTGTTACCAATGAAATCTAGAAATGTTACATAGATCATTAGTTCATGTCATGGACGGAAGAGGGAGGTATTCAACGTTTGGTTCTGGTACAGTAGGTATATTCCGAAATAAAATTAATTTGTATAGTTATTATGAGTGTGTACCACCACAGGTACCACTCTTCTTTGTTCTTTTTATTTTTAGTTTGTTTGATTGGTTTTATTTCGATTGGTACAGCTCCCTAGCAACTAACGCCTTAGGGTTGGGCACGTGTAAGTGAAGCCACTTTTCCAATGCCGGGTTACCGGATGGGTGCCCAACTTTAGATGTTATTGAACTTCTGATGAATGTTCAAATATTTTTTAATGCAAATTTTGTTGCGAACATTGAATGGGCGCCTTTGGCTTTCAAAGTAAAGAGTGTTGAATAATTTCGGCGGGCTGGTTAGAACCACGATACCTCAATTGGAAGAGCTACTGACCCGGAATGTCAGAAGGGTGCAGGTTCAAATCCTGCTCGTGGAAATGTTTTCAACATTTTTAAACTTCTGATGGCTTAATTTGACAGCTTGAGTAACAGTTAAGTGTCTCGCCGCCCCCAAAAAGTCCAGTAAAGCTGTAAGGGCAGTCTGAGGACAACAGCAAACTCTCTCCAAAAGAACTGTTAATGTGAGAAGGCCGGAGCCTAGCCGTGGGACATTTTTACGCTAAAGATGACGAAGTAGTTCTCGTTGGAGGCTAACTACCTACCTAAATACGGTTGACTCACGGCGCATTCTGCAGCTGTAGGTACAGACGCGTGTACATGAGACTACCACAAACTGTTAAATTCCCTCAATAGACTTTGAACTTTATGTATTAGTCATATGGTTAAATATTTATTCAAGAAATTTGACAGTTTTGGATAATGTGCATGCGTCAGTACGATAGTCAATAAAATGTGAATTGAAGGTCAAGGTCGAAATAGCTATTTTCAATGGGGTCTAATTATCTATGAGCTATATCATCGGTACATAATCACAACAGTAGGTAGGTATACCGAATGCTGCCGTAGGTAGGTAGTTTAAGAGTCATTATTTACATACATAGTGGCTATGATTCTCCATACTCTCTGATTTCAGTCATAATTATATCTAATTGCTTCGCACCGATGTCTTAGAATAACAAGCGTGAAATTTTTCGTCTCTACGATTTGATAAAATCTAGAAAGATAAGAAATGGCGGCAAGAGTAAAACTTTGTACCTACTTACATAGGCAACGACGCATTCACACCTACTCATAATCAGCCACGCATTAGTCATAAACATGACAATGATTGTATTTTTAATTATCTGTCTCTCAAATCATCTGAAGTGCTAACATAAATACCTACTGTCATACTAACTACCTACGTAGAATGATATCATACATATCTAGTAAAAACGCTATAGGTAAGTAAGGTAACCTTAGTTATCACTTATCTTGTTCAGCAATGTCTTTGCCAAAGTTAATTATTATTTTAAATAATAAGCCGTAAAAAAGGGTGTAGGTACAGTCGCCGTCAGATATATTGTAGCAGACAAGGTGAGCAAATACTTCTGAAGAGTTCAAAATGTCAATAAGTTCCATACCTACACTACAAGCTACCATTAACATCTGAACATACATTACTTTATTAATATCTGAGCAGATGCTAGTCATTAACTACTAAACACACAACGAACCAATAATATCTGAACACTCATCACGTTAATTCTTCAAGGGTCACCTTGCCTGCTACAAAATATCTGACGGCGACTGTACACCATATCGAATGCTAATTGATCGAATATAAATTATCCACAACGATTAACCGAAAAGTCATATTAATCGTACGTTCATTACATCGAACGCTTAAAATATCGAACTCAATTCAAATCATCGAATTTACAAATGGTTGCACAATCATGAAAATGGAAGATGCCTTAAATATGTAGATGCCCCGAGATTTCGTTACCCCAAAGCAAAACTTGATGGGTGGTACCAACTTACTTACTTACATTGATTCCCCAAAAGAAAACAATTTATGTTATCTCCAACTTGCGGTGTGGGTAAACGAGTCATTTTGTTTGTCAATAGACAGCTAACCCCCTACATAGAAAACAAAACAAACAAGCTATAAAAACAAGACCGTCCTTGCGACCTCCAGCGCTGGAGCAGGCGACCTTCAGTCAGCCGGCCCGCCCCGCCGCCGGCGCCGCCGCCCACCGTCTACTCTACTCTACCCCACTCGAGTTTCCGAGAAATTATACTATTGTTGGAAGAATCACTTACCTACATATGTACTAATGTAAATAATTATAACAAAAACGACATGTACCTACGATTAACCTTTTGACCGCCAGGTGGTCGCTCAGAAGAATGTGCTCCTAGCGCCGAGTATGTATTTTCATGCTTAACCTATAGTGTTGTGACACAGCACTACGACAAATTAGGTTACAAGGTTAAAATAACAATTTTATATGAGAAACTAATGTTTGTTTTACTTGTTTCCCCTCATATAATTTATGAAATTTTAATGAACGTCATCAACAATCTATATAATCTTGCAAGCAGACACTATCAAAGCCAAGATAAAGTTAATCCGATACTTCTACAAAATATCGATCTTGGAATCCCTATTGTTGTATATATACAACTCCGGCGACACACACAACCACTATTTTAGTCTAGGATTATTCTAGACTAAAATAGTGATGTGGGTAGTGATTCCGCAAGTAACATAATTTCCGGTTATAGATATTACCTATTTTTCAAATTATTAATTTTATAGATCAAAATGCCTGCTTATATTGTATACAATAAAGTATAATAGAAATTATTAAAAAGTTTTTCTGTTAAAACCCAATAAAAAAAGAATCCCTTAATTGATGTTGATGAATCGGCATTTAGTTGCAATAATTTTAATAGCAACTGAAGTAGAAAGCAGAGGGTAGTCGTTGCTTTCTTAGTGTTAAAAATGGAAAATCTTCCGTCAGGTTTGTATTTGCTTTCATTATCTATATAAAAATATCTTACGATTTGGTTTAATATAACGTAAATGGCAAATTCTCTATCACTTCTTTCCTAAAACAAAAATTCTGAATGTGAAAATGTAAAAGTAGGTAGGAAAAACACGCTAGTAAGCAGTAACATTTTACTTGTACTTTTATACCTTATATTTTCATTCTAAGAATAGTCAAATTTGTGTACACACCTCCACTTCCAACTCATCATCGGTAACAAATTCTTCTATTTCTTCGTCGTGACCTTCCAAAATCCGAATTAGCTCATCTGCACTCGACATTTTGCAATTCACTTACAGCCACAATACACAGTAAATTAAATCAGGTACCCACTATAATAGATTTGTAATTCTCAACACATTCTCGACACATCTACCCTCACTATTATTATATTGCGTCCGCTTGTGACGTCACAAGCGGTTGCTTATAAGCAACTCCGGCGCTGGACACTTCTGATAACATTAAATGTGCTAGTGTTGTAAATAAGTTTCATTTTAGCAACAACTAGATATATTATTGTATTATGATTCCACCTTAAATCTTGTAAAGTATTAGATATTATAATTAGTTAGCGGGTTTTAAAAAAAGACAATAATTGTATAACTTACTAATTCTGCATTTCCAATTAATTTACATGATATTTGTGTATGATAAAGTCGATATCAAGCAATAATAGTAGTTAATTTGTTACATCACTACTGTTGTATTTGTACAACCGTGGCGGTACATGTCTAGAAATAATCTACAATTGGCGATGAGTTTTATTAATTTTTTAACCTGAAATTTGACGCTTAGCATAGGTGTCATTAGGAAAAATGAAAGAAGGGCTCTTATCGCGAAAGCGTGGCCTTTATTATTATTATCAAATAGTCGATATTCAATTGAAATTACGCTTAAAAATCGCTTCGGAAACTTTAGTTGCAAATTTGCAACTGCGGCGCTAGGGGCACAACAATCATAAGATTCATATATACAACTCCGGCGGTTAATGGGTTAATGGTGACGTGCCTGAGTGAAAGATGACATGGTAACAAGCATTCTGTCTGCCTACCACTATATTGTTTTTGGTGGTTTAACTTGACTCTGCCATAAATATGATTATTTAATTATCTAGTATAGGATATATTTTCTTTTATTATTCATAGATACCTGAGCACTCTTTTGAGGATCAATCAATTAGTTTAAATAAAACTGTTAGCGCCACCGCAGACATGCTACTTTTAGCATCGGCGATCGGCGACTCTGCGTTCGATCGCAGTAAAATCGTGAGATTCTTATCGATGCAGCATCGCGATTTCGCGACTCATGTGTTCGGTTCGGACTGCGGTATCGGAATCGCGCGTTATAGCGACTGCTCCGATGCTGGATTGGCAACTCAATGCGACCGGGCATCCGAATGTGTGCAGAGTTTAACGTTCAGAAGCTGTGCCGAGCTTCCGAAAAGCTACTCAATCGCCGCGTTTGGCGTTTTTAAGTGTGCGGTGTGGAATGTGTGGTCGCTGCTAAAAAGCGGCTGTATCGCCGATTGCCGATTCTAAAAGTAGCATGTCTGCGGTGGCTCTAAGTACATTGGTTTAAAGCTTTCAAACTATAAGCAACCAGCGATGAAGTGTAGGATAAACTTGAAGGATCCAATTGAAAATTACGATTTTAATTTTATTTTGTAAACTCAATAATTTAATTTAATTTATTCTTATTTTTATTAGTCATTTGATTTTGTTTTGTAAACAGTAATTTCGTCTAATATTTGTGTTATACCTATTAGTTTACTCGCTCATTTTTATTGCATGTAGTCCTCACCTGTAATTGCAGTGACATTTGGATTGTGTTATTATGTGTGCATTTTTGTTATGTAAATTGTATTGGTGTTCACTGTGTTGGTGTCCGATTAAATAAATAAATAAATAAATAAATATAGAGGAATCGAGGTTATAGCTAGGTACGCGTTCGAAGTAGGTACCTACCTATTGACCATTCGAGTCAACAAGCCATCGATGAGGAGATCAACTTTTAAACTTCATACCTTCATACGTACTAGAGAAAATACGCCACAAGCATTACAAAATGACGTGAAATCTTTTCTTTCAGTAAGTAGGTACTTACGAACATAAAGCAGAGAAAATAACTGTAGGAGGACTGTAAAAACTTTTTACTAGTAGCTAGTTATCGTAGTAAAATTATGGACGGTGGCAAATTTTCGATGTAGCGAGTTTACAAATAAATACGTAAGTAGATGAATCACCATTTTCAATGAAAACTAAACGCTGCTGAAGCGTTCGCCAAAGACCAAAGCTAAATACCGTGCTACAATTATGCATTGCCGGATGACGCCGGACGGACAATCAATAAAGAGACACAGCCGTCACGGTTCCAATTCAATACTGAATGCACAGCGCAGCGACCTTCTTCTCGATTTTGTCAATAGTGAGGTCAGGCAGGTGCCTAGGTTTCATCATCCCTTGATTGCTAGCAAGAAAAAAAGTCGATAAAGTAATAAAATATCAAAATTCAAAAGTAGTTAATATATCCTCGTCAAAAATCATAACTATAAACCCTATTGATCTGATCATGTCTATTAGTCAGATTCCTCAATAAAAGCTAAATTGAAATTGAGTAATCACACTAATATTATAAATGCGAAAATTTGTGTGTATGTGTGTATATTTGTTGCTTCTTCACGCTGCAACGGATGCATGGATTTGGATGAAATTCGGCATACACATAGTTTGTAACCTGAATTAAGACATAGGATAGTTTTTATCCCAATATTCCCACGGGAATGAATGGAAACTGTCAAAGCGGTACGAAGTCCACCGGGTCCACTACTTAGTTGAAATATAAAACAACCCTTTATCCTATAATGGTTCAGACTTTAACTTAGGAGTTTTATCTGATTCTGACGATGCGATGCATGCATTTAAATTTAAATGCGGTGTTTAAGTCCTAGATATAATCTTACCATAACCAAGCCTTGTTCAAGGCCACAACTTCATATAGGTAGGTATAAGTCCGTTACAAATTGCTTCTTTTTTTTTGAGAGAAAGTTTGCTGATTGCCACTGGGTATTTTCAGCTTTACCGGGCTTTTTTGGGGGCGGCGAGAAATGAAATGAAATGAAATTATTTTATTTGCGTATGAATAGGGTACATGGGGAGATGTGAGAATTCTACGCTCATCCCTTGCCCGACTGCGTCAGGAGAGTTATGTTTTTCGAGTGTATGTATGATGTATGTATGATGTATGTATGTATGTATGTATGTATGTATGGATGTATGTATGTATGTATGTATGTATGTATGTATGTATGTATGTATGTATGTATGTATGTATGTATGTATGTATGTATGTATGTATGTATGTATGTATGTATGTATGTATGTATGTATGTATGTATGTATGTATGTATGCATGTATGTATATATGTATGTATGGATGTGTGTATGTATGTATGTATGTATGTATGTATGTATGTATGTATGTATGTATGTATGTATGTATGTATGTATGTATGTATGTATGTATGTATGTATGTATGTATGTATGTATGTATGTATGTCTGTTTCTTTGGCACGCCCGGCCCTACTACAGCCCTAACGGCATGGTGGATTTTAAGATATGAGGTGTCGTTAGATTTGTTTTGACTGTGGGAGTGACATAGGCTATAAAAAAAGTAAAAAAAAAAAAGTAAAAGCATTGGCCGGGTTAGCTACTAACTAGTAGTCTTGACCCCAAAAAATCTCTTAGTTGACCACAAGATCAAAATTCTTTAAACGAAAGCTACAACAACGTCTACGGAATAATTTTTCATGGATCTAGGTAGGTAGATGTAGTTAATATTTTTTATTTACAGTAATGTTTTATGGTGTTTTGTATTTGGGAATTTTATTCTCGTAAATGTTCAAAAAATTTTTAACGCAAATTTTGTTGCGAGCAAATTACAAAAACACAAATGTTGAAAACATTTCCACGAGCAGGATTTGAACCTGCACCCTTCTGACATTCTGGGTCTTATGGCTCTATAATCCCGTTAATAATATTTATTCTGTAAGTGACCATGATAGTTTCAAAAGTTACACGATATCTTTGTCTTGTCGTGTAGACGTCTAAAATATGCCCCAACTACGTAAGATAAAGGCGAACATTTTATTGCGGTAAATATTACAGTGAAGTTTTTTTCTGGCCCCGGCTAACAAGGCGATTGTGACACTCGGCCCTCGTGCCGTACAAGCCTCACTAACATGTAAGGATAAGGAAGTGGCAGTTTTTATGAAACGATAACGTCGCCTCGCCTCGCGTAACGTCCCGCTGTGTTTATTATAATTCAGAACATGCTCATAAAATGCTTTTATCACGAATAGGTTACCTATTTTGGGAACGAACAGTTAACAACACGATGAAGAAAAGTATTTTGAACAAACATGTGTCCTTTTTGATATTGACCCGAACTTGCATTTTCAACATTTTATAAGGCATAGCTGACCCGGCGGACTGCGTACCGCATTTCTTTTTATTTTTAAATATATATATCCTATGTCACTCAGCGCTAATGTAGCATTCTAATGGTGAAAGATTTTTTAAATCGGTCCAGTAGATTTTGAGTTTATTCGTTGCAAACATACATACATAATACATATAAAAATACAAACTTTCCTTTTTATAATATTAGTATAGATGTGGCCGGCAATGGAACATCTTTATAGGATAATGATAAAGTAAAGAAAAAAGTCTATCAGAAGCATTTCGAATAGTTAATATTTTATTTATGATATTATTTAAGGAATTAATGAATAAAGGTACGATAACAGCGTCTTTAAAACCGTAAGCCCCCCACACCACAGCTTTGATAATACCGCAAGGAAATTCCCTTCCTAAACGCGCAATCTCCTTGAAACATAAAGCGTTCAATTTACAGAGCCTTGAAAGCAATTTAGATAAGCAAGCAAAGCAGACGTGTAAATCAATAGCGCAGTTGCTGCGCCTAGATAAGGAAATGACTCGTTTCAGCTGCCGCGCTGGGGCACAGATTAGGTAATAGTTACTTCTGGGGTTCTCCCGGGCGCTTCGCATCCACCAAGCCGTTTCCTAATTAATATCAACTAGTCACTTAATTGCTGTTATTTTCGACACATTAATAAATATTGCGGAAATGTGCGAGTGCGACGGTTGATAGGTACTTAAATGCTTAATTGTTTTATAATTACAGTCATTCCGAGACTTCACTTGGACATTCCATCAATTTGTTCCTGTCATCAAAATCATTATTTTTTCTTGTCTTGAAGAAGCTAGGGGCTTAGCTAGCTAGGTAGCCTTTTCCTCTTCTTCATATTTATAATTCAATTTAATTAGGCTTCGTACGATCCGTAAAAGGCTCTAAACCGTAGGTCGGACAGCTGCGCGCGGAAACCTCGAGCGCGCTCCGCGTTGTCGGTCAATGTCAATCCTACCTAGGGTTGCCACCTTTTTTTTGAAGAAATATAGTATTTTTCTCAAAACCTTGCCAAAATATAGTACTTTTGGGAAATTTTGGAAAAAAAATAGTACACATTCATTCATTTATCATGTAAACATTATATACAAATTACAATCCTATATCACTTTATTGCACACCAGTTTCGTTGCATAGCCGTAACTAGGCTTCGTGAGTGCGTTTCGTTCTAAAATTCACAACGCGTCACTACGGGTACGTTCCAATTTAGGCGATGTTTATACAAAAAAGTGCAGCAGTGGAGTTAGCAATGTAAATATAGTATTTTTCGTACTATATTATATTTCTATAATATATAGTACAATTGACTGCAATATAGTACGATACTATATAATATAGTACAGGTGGCAACCCTAATCCTACCACACCTTGGGTACCTACTATCGGACCAAAGTTACAAGTTGCATTCACCAGGGTGCCCAGTGTTTTGTTTACTATATTCATTCGATTACGTTCACGAAAACTAAAATTGGTATGGCATTGCAGCAGTGCCTCTTGGCGACATACGAGAAGCCATACAAATTCTCGTTTTCGTTAAGGGGGTGCCTCGCGAAATTTCGAAAATTTACGTGTTTCTAAGTCACTGGTGCTAGGCGCTGAATAGGTCATATACATTAAAAGGACTAGAGTGTAGGTTAGCTTGGTCTTTTCACAAGACCATGGTTGTCTTGGAATTTGAAACAAATACCCAGAAACTGTATGAAAAATACATAAAAGTAATGATATCTAAAAACTTATTTTTTCAGAAACTTTGTAAATATAGCACATGAAACAATAATCAGACATCAAAATGTTTCTATTGATATTCCGCAGGCCACTGTTGTCTTATTTTTCAATAAAAAAATATGAATAGGAAAATATAAGGACTTTTAATATTTTTTACCCAAACGCCTATGATTTTACAAAAGTAAGCATTGCTCCAATTAAGTCACCATCCTACCCGGTACAGATATTAGTGTGCGTGCATATTCGTAGTCGTCGCCGTTGTCACACTACTGCCACGCACCGCTCGCTCGCTCATCATAAAGAAACTTAAAACTCGCAGTTAATTGCGTCCGCGCGGCACCCTCTTAACGTGATCGAATGGCAAATGAAACTCGCACAAGGCACCCTGTTGTATGCTATGAATACAGATACAATATAATTTTAATTGTTTGTATTACGGATCTGGCAATAAACAGGCGAAAGGTTAAAGACTGAATACTCGTAATACTTCAAACTATTTATTAACCATTTGTAGTGCTTTATTCACTACAAAAAAAAGTGTAAATCGAACAAGTTAATGTTCTTTTGTGTTATGTCTAGCAATCGTAACAGAATTAAACTTCGACAAAAATAGAATTGAATCACTCCGGTTGCGGAAAGAGCTGATAAAAAAATGTGCATCCGAAAACATCGTTTCTAACAAAATATAGGTAGCGAGTTTTATCGGGTTTTTTGGAAACTCATTTTAAAAAGACATTCTTGCGACTTCGCATATTTATGAAACAATTAAGCTTTTCGATATATTTTGGCGAAGTAGAAAACTTTTTCTACTTCGCCAAAATATATCGAAAAGCTATTTAACCAATGGGTTAATTTGATGGAGTCGAAGGGCCGTTTCATCAAATAGGTAGTAGGCTAATTAAGAACTCTCATGTCACCGAATAGTATTTTTTTTAGTGTCATGATTGAATTGAAAGCTAAATAAAGGAACTACCGAATCAGGCTCTTCAAATAAGGAGCAAATAGGTTTTTACAGTTTTTCGGGTGGCCGCTTTCTATGGGAGACGGTTGAGACCACAGATCTTCAGATTGTACACAAACTTACCTACCCACACGCACAAGCAGTGCGAGTTTTGTTCACCACTCAATTACGTTAACGAAAACGAGAATTTGTTTGACAAATTTTTATCTCATCTCGTTTGTCACTAGGAGCCACTGCTGCAATGCTAAATATACAAATAAAACTATATACCTATTGTAGATGTTTGCGCTGAACGGGAGTGATATCCTTTGCGCGGTTCAGAACCCGCGGGAATAAAATTTTATGATTTTAACTCAGTTAAAATCTAATCTCGAGTTTTCGACCCTTCCGTTGATGTTAACGCGAACATTGTAAATGTAACGCACTACGCGTAATTTTAAATAATACGCTAGTTTTCAAGAAAAACGCCATAAGACATATTGATTAAAAAGTAAAATAAAACACCCCTTACGCACTTTCGGTAGTTTCATTTAAAGGAGCCGACAAAGAGGTCGTTCTTAAAAATATTACAATTTTTGTGTTAGGAAAAGTAAAAACAAAAACTAGCCTGAATTTTTTTATATAATTATTTATTTCTCTGATATAATTAGATGTTTTATCAAAATATTTGCGGTTAATTTGTTGCTACATGTGAGAATCTGTAATTGGCTTTTTGTTGTTATTTTTAGTTTCTACTTCGTTTATTAGGCGTTTGGTTTTCCAAATGACTAAATAAATTAATTAATTAAATGTCACACGTACTGACTTTAAGTCGATTTTTTTTTATACGCAGCACGGCTGAGAGCACGATATTGCGTCCTCGATTAAAGCTTAGGTAGGTAGGTAGTGTCCTCATTTAGAGCGTGGGCAGCCGCGAGCCCCTGTATCCCAGGCCATTTCCGACAAAGGTCAAAGTGTAACCAAATATTGGCATAGGAGTGTAGTTCAAACCTTTTATTTTCACACATACCTAATTTACAGTAGGTAGGAATAAGTGTATTGTACTGTACTGTACCCTTTATAGTAACATAACAATAACTGTACAACAATGACAAAAGATGCCATTAAGTGTGATAAAACAGTACAATAAACTGGTTCATCATCAGCTCATTTTATGTCCCCACTGCTGGGGCACGAGCACGAGCCTTCCCGATGGATGGATAGGGAGAACGGGCCATAAGCCACCACGCGGGCTCAGTTCAGATTGGTGGTTGTTAACGACTGCTAATGCAGCCAGATCAACGGCTTTACGTGCCTTCCGAAGCACGGAGGAGCTCGAGATGATACATTTTTGGTCACCCATCCGATGACCGGCCTTTGCGAAAGTTGCTTAACCTCAGCACTCGCAGACCGGGTGCATTAACCACTGCGCCATCGAGCTCCTCATGAACTACTTAAAACTGCCCAATTGTAATTTTTATTGTAATGGTCCAAATTAATTAACTGCCTAAAAGCATTCCTAATGTGCCTCATGGTTATTATGCAATGACTTGGCTACACTTGTCATTTCGTTCCTCGCACAGTTTACCAGCTGATAATTTTTAAACTATCGCTTTAGCGGCTTTCTAAACATAGTCGTATGTGTACTAGCTAGAACACATCTGTACCGAATAAGTACCAAAAATGAGATCTAAGACAGTTGTGCGAGCAACAAATATTTGTCATAGCAAATTACAAGCACATTGTTAAAATACATAATTGCGCAGAGCAATTATAGGAAGTGAGTACTGAAATATCAACCCCTGTTTACAACAAGGACTAATAAATAACACAGTGTCAGCTTTAAGTAGGCTTCAACTTGTGTTTTTGATTTGAAATAACAGGGCTTGAGTTCGGGTCTCTTTTCATTTGATCGAATGCCTCTATGGTAAATTTTAAACATTTTTCTTAAGGACAAATAGATTAGGATAGATAGATTTTATTGAGGAGTATGAAGTAAATTTCTAATCTCACAGCTTTGATATGAATATTCAGTTGCACCTTTGTTTATTCAACAGATTAGTATTAATGAGTACTAAAATTTTAAATATGCATTTTATCACAATTTACCTGTAATAAAAATTCTGTGACAGCCTAGCCTAGAATAGCTATTCTGACTTCCGTATGCTCATTGCGCTTATGCACTTTGAGAAATTTAAGATAAATAAATAATAATAATAAATAGTAAAAATTTATTTGGAACAATAAAAATTATACATTGCATGTTGTTCGTTAATACTGCGGTTAGTTGTAAAAAACTGTGTCGTAGCACCAACGCCTGTGTCGGTGAAGCGGTGATAATAGGGATTGCGTTCCAATAAACCAAACCAAACAAAACTTTAAAAAGAACACTACCACTTATAAAAATACTTACACAAAAACTTAATTTGTGTTAATGTGTACCTATGTGCGTAACTAACTGCACAGTATATAACTTCACTTTACCCTTTTACTAGATAATTGATGTAGTGATAGGGACTGAGATAGGTCGTGCAAACAAAAACATGCTCAGGTACAATAACAGGATGACGGTCACATGATTTGAATAAGTTTAATTCAATTTTCCATTGAGGAAGTGTTAATGTAAAAGTGTAAATTATACCATTCGCTCATACTTTGCCAATTATGCATTTAAGTTGAGTCATTATTAGCAAAGTGGGGAATTCTTCAAATATGAAAAACCTTTTCAAAAAACTCAATATTGTTTTTGGCCTGACATACGGGTACTAGTTTACTTAGTTTTGGTATCACTTCGGTTATTTTGCACTACTAACAATAATTTTAAAACTTTACAATATAAGCAGCACTCTTGTAATGCATTATATTATTATGCAGACAAATGTTATTTTGTAAGTTTTATGTATTTAGTCTTAAGTTTTACACAGCAAATAAATTTATTCTTATTCTGATGGCTCAATACCCGAAGGTCCTGGGTTCAAATCCCAGGTTGACAAAGTGTTTCAGATTTATCAGCGCATAGCCCGGGTTGTGATCACAAACCCACATTTGGAAAGTGTGGTGGACTAAGCCATTACCCATCAATTTTTGTGACAACTTGATTTCAATGATGGAGGCCCAGCAGTGGGACAGTTATAGGCTATTTGTTTTACATTGATATCGAAAGGAGGCAATTGTCTCCCTGTGACCACAGCAAAGCCATATGCTCAATTGTTAAAATTTTAGATAAATAAGTATATAATAAAAAGATAAGTTTGTTTTACCTAGTAGGTAGGTACTAGTACAATTTACAATATATTAACACACCTGTTGTGTTCTAGATCAAAGGTAACCAACAGATAGGTTGAAGTACACAGAAAGACACACAAATAGTGTGTGTTCCACATGGCCCATAGTCAGAGTTGGGTTGAATAAATTATGTGCTAATTACAATCAACCCTTTGAACTGCTCCGAGGCCACAACACAACCTTGGGCTAAACTGCTGCAAGGTCTACGTTATTGACTTTTTTTAAATACTTATTTAGACTACCTACCAAACATTTATACAAATATAATTATGGTTGCTCAAGGAAAAACAGTGGTAAAAGATGGTATTTCCTGACATTACATTTAAGAATTGAAAAACCAGTACTGATTATTGTAATTTAGGTATGACCACAGAAAAGATAATAGTAATATGTAAAGCTAAATGTGTTTTGAAAATAATCAGTCAATATTTAATTTATGTACAATGTCAACCAACTTGATATTCAATATATTACAGTACTCAGTAAATTAAGTCATGAAATAAATACATAAACTTCAACAGAAAATTGTTGCAAAATATAAAGTGCAATCTTTCTTCTTTATTAGTTTCTTTATGTATCCAGTAAACTACAGTTTATGAATATTAGTATAATACAAAGTTTTATAAAATGTTCAAAATAATTTTTAACGCAAATTTTGTTGCGAACAAATTACAAGAACACAAATGTTGAAAAAATTTCCACGAGCAGGATTTGAACCTGCACCCTTCTGACATTTCGGGTCAGGTGCTCTTCCAATTGAGCTATCGTGGTTCTTAACCAGCCCGCCGAAATTATTCAACACTTTTTACTTTGTAAGTTTTATAATTATTTATTTTTCTTTTATGAGCAGTGATCGGAATAGGTAGGGCTAATTCACCTAAAGTTCGAAGAACATAGACAAAATTTAATGGAGACTTCTTTATGACAATTTTTTTTTATGGACATCACTTAAGAACATTCAAAATTAATATTATCAATACAGTAATTAATTTTATTACTTATTTCGTATCCCGAAATTGCCGAAAATAAGTAAACACGTTTTTTATTGTTTTTCAAAATGAAAGACAATCTCATCGTTATATATTGGATTAAACTTATTTTTTACACATGTCTAAATCTATTCTTGTCTCGCTCATGTCTCGCAAGACTTGGGCAGCCTCGAATTTCTCGGAAGTGGAACAATACCGTTCGTTTACCAGTAATCTATAATAGCAAGATTGTCTTTCATTTTTGGAAACAATAAAAAACGTGTCTACTGATTTTCGGCAATTCAAGGATACAAATAAGTAATAAAATCAATTATTGTATTAATAATATCATTTTTTAATGTTCTTATGCAATGTCCGGACAGTTGTTCTAAAAAAAAATATTGTCATAAGGAAATCTCCATTATTTTTGTCCGATCTTCAAACTTTAGGTGAATTACCCCTACCTATTCGGATCACTGTTTATGAGATATATTAAAGCCTCACTCATTTTTATAGTTGAATCTTTTGTACCTCTGATTCTGGTTTCACAGTACCATCGGTACACAATGCAGTCTTTTATCAAGAGAAGCCTATTGTAACGCTTTTAAAAGTAAGTTTCTGTTAGAGATAACCTTTTTGTAATGTTTGATAGAAATTGGTCTATGGCTGATTTCGAAAGATGAAATGTTTTTCTTTACTTTATATATGTCAATGTCTTTTAAAATAATATATTTGTTCGTTACAATTGAATTCAGACTTTCTTTTTAATTAATTTCTGGGGTTAAGACAATCTAGTCTTTACAGTTTCATATTGTGTCATTTATGAAAGAGAAACTGCCTTAGGGTGTGAACAGGAGGCAAAAATCACCTCATACAGCTGGGATGGGTCCCTTGAAACTGTATGATGAACTATTAGGTCAATGTTACTATCTTAAATTATATGTGATGTGGGTCGCAGTAGCATACAACTGTCGCATGGCTTCGAGCTGCATCTTCAGAGCTACGGTACCCGCAACGCAAGTACTATTTTCGACCTAAATAGCTGTCTCCTATTGGTTCATTGAGAGGCACTTACGCTGGTTCATCTTGAGCACCATGGCTCGGTAGAACCTCGAGAACGGCGCCATCACGTTGTGGTTGTGGAACAGACGGGAGAAATACTCCCCGCACGCCATCTCTGCTTTTCCACAATATAATACTAGGTCTTCAATAAAAGTTCACCACACTTCACACTGTTTACAACTTATTAAAACACTACATTTGACACACATTATCACCGGGCAGATTTAATGCAAATTATTAAAACACAGAAGTAAACACACAGACTCCGGCATCGAGATTGACGACATTATGATAAGTATTGGGGCGTTGAAAAGACAAAATTGTACGCTACGTTAACGTACAAGCACTTAATACGCATTAAATAAAAATATCTAACTGTGTTTTAATATTTTTCTACATGTTGACATCACAAACAACCGCTACGCGACTTGTTCGATCGATTCTTTCTCCGCCCACATCACTAGTGATGTGAAACTGTGAACATCAATTCACGATAATTGTCAGTTTCAATTCAAAAAATAATCAAAGTTATTTAAACTAACAGCATAAGAATAAATAAGTACTAGAACAGAAACTCTCACTTCAAGGTCGCGATATGAGATTGAGAGTACCTGTTACAACACTATGCCAGTCGGGCTGTCTGTCATGGCAGGAATCACCACACGCGCGTTTGCCTGTTTGTGCGTTCCGTACGATTTTGGAAACCAATTACAATGGGGCCAATTACAGTTATTATGGTATGTTTGGTTGTACAAACAATTCAAAAACGATGCCACACTTAAGTTTTTTTAGTTTGCCCATAGATGATGAGAGGTAAGTAGGTACCTAATATTTTCTAAATAGGTATATACGAATACGAATCGAATACGACTGAGTGCAGAAGCGTTCATACAATTACTATGGTATAATTTTATTTAGTGGTTATACCACAGAATAACTAATAGTTAGTTATACTAAGAAGGTTGGTAGGTAGGTAGGTATTGCACTTTATGGAAATACCTGTATGACTGAGTAACAATTATTAGGTGAGGTTATGAACGAAATGAAATGATGTCTGTGCTATGGTGGCTAGAGATGATAAATATATTCATTAACCATTAAAATCAACTAATAGTTGAATGGTTGAAAATAATTTAGTTGACGTTGCGCGCGGCGAACGGCGAAATTGACCCCTAATTGTCTTTATTTAAGTCACATTTTTCTTTGATATGTTTTTTTATTCTTTTTCAACTGGTCATTTATTGAATAATTTTGGATGCACTCGATTGTATGCTTTTTCACTATCAAAATAAAAGTCTTTTTATTTATTACGATTTATCGGTCATTCACGATTGAATATTTTTAACTGATATTCTCATCGATGTTTTTAATGTTTAGCAGTAGGTGGTTGATCGTTGCATAAATAAGATTGCGTGGTGATTCGAGTGCAATATCGTTGTTGTTAGCTGACGTTAATTAGTTATAAAGTTCTTAGGTAATTGAGTAAGTAGGTAATTAAGTTTTCATTGAACATTCAAGATGTTATACAGAAATTTGGAGTCATTTTGAAAAGTGTAGTGGAAAGGACAAAAATGCGTGTTCATTGAATTGTTTTAAAGTAACACTAACTGATATTTTCAACCATTAAAATTAACAGTTAAAATATTTATCAATTAACTTTTAACAAATAAATATTTTCAACCATTAACGCCATCTCTAAAGATACTCCCTCACCGGGAGTATTCACGTGTAATGTAACATAATAGATTCGATTTTGAGCATTACATTACAATCCACCTCCCTGACTGCCGAGCATTCGCGTGTAATGTAACATTATAAATTCGACTTTGAGCATTACATTACAATACTACCTCCCTGACTGACGAGCATTCGTTTTGTATCATTGCAAGGTGCGGTATATTGCTCAAATCTGTAACGTTACATTACACGCGAATGCTCTCGGTGAGGGAGCACCTTAATTGTGGCCAAACCGGATCTGAGTTCCTAGTGCGAGTTTCATTCACTATTCGATCACGTTAACGAAAACGAGAATTTGTATGGCAAAATGTTAACTCTTCTCGTTTGTCGCCAGGAGGCGCTGCTAAAATGCCATACTAATTTTCGTAAAAAACGAAAACGAATACGAATCGAATGCGAACCGATGTCAAAGTAAATAAAAACTTATATTTTAGCAATATTATTTTTAGAAATAAGCAATATTCAACAGTAAGCAACCCTGGCAACGCGCCTGGACGACAGAGGGGGGAGAAAATAGAACACCACTTATTAGAGAAGTTTCTGGAAATGTGTTAAAACATCCTCATCCTCTCTAACCGCCTCTGTGGTCTAGTGGTTAAGGCCACTGGTCTTTTTGCACCGAACCAATTAGTGCTAGGGTATGTTCGTCTGCCTGGCTTGCTACCACAATGTCACTATAAAACCAAATATGTCGCTATAAAATTAGTGTTTGTAGAATTGTTGCGTTCCAGCAGCTAGTGATAAGATAAGTCAAAGTCAAAGTCAAAGTATTTTATTTGCAAAGAACAGGTATAAACAGGATGTCAGATAGTCAGTGCCTTAGTTGTTGAGGATCCCGGGTGAAGTGCACTTTCAACATTGGTCTTATTATCACTTAACATCAGGTGAGAGGAAGGCAGTGCTTACCTTTAAGATATAAAAAAAAAATATGATTTGTATTTAACGTTGCTGTTTCATTTTATATTTTTTGTGAAGATTTTGACCTTGTTATGACTCCGTTTTTGTTTCATGAAAAGTTTATTCGATGTAATTATTATCGATCGATTGCATCTTAAATTAGACAATGTTACACTTATTTTTATATGTTACAAAACTCATTTAATTTATTGTTAAACGAAGGCAACGTTCAGTTACACTTTGAAGATGTTTTCAGCACAAAACAAAGTCTTATTGTCGATATTTAAAACTTTATCGACTCCTTGCCACATTATGAAAATGCTATACTAGCGCCAACTACTGATCCTTGCTAAAATGGAAACTAATTGACGTCTTCTGTCATTTCTTAGATCTCGTCTCTAAATTAACAGCAAAGGGATCTCTAGTCCATACAGCATTTTTGTAAATTAATCATTTAGTGATGTAAGTGAAGTTAGTGTGAATGAAAAAAGAAATATAATAATAAAGGAAAGTTATTTTTTAAACAGAAACTACAGCAAAATTTAAGTCTACTATTGGGTTCAGGCCTTCTCATAAGTGAGCGATTACACAGCAAATAAAAGGGTTTAAGGGTAAATATAATATAACGATGGCCAAATGCGGGTTACTTGCAATCTTACGATCTTACAACACGGTCAACCACCGGGTCCATAGACTAAGTGCGAGGTTAAACCGCCACCTAACCAGTTAACCCACCTTTTTAAATGATTATTTATTTCGTTGCCCCCTTCTTGCCTCGCTCAGAGGTCACAAAATAAGAAGATCCAGAAGGTAAGCTTTATAAAAACGCGCTCGAGCAATGCACATATTATAGTCAACCTCTCACGGGCACAGAAACTCGCAACAGCTGCGCTCAGGGTGTCTAGTGTGAGTTTTGTTTAATATCCGTATTCATTCGATTACGGAGATTTCGATTAAGGAGCGCCTCCTAGCGGCATACGAAAGGAGTTAACATTTTGCCATACAATTCTCGTTTTTGTTAACGTGATCGAATGGCGAATGAAACTCTCTCTAATCACCCTGTTCAAAACTAAAACCGGCGGGTGCACAGCGTCCGGTATTTATTGGCTTGCTTGGCACGCGCTGCCCGGCTGTGCTGCTGCCAAACGAATCGAATAACCGGCCCCTGCGTGACCTGTCGAACTTTGGAATCACTGCACGTGGAACTACCATTGGCGTATAAAGGGGGGGGGGGCCGGGTGGGCCGGGCCCACCCCAGAATTGACTGGTGCCCACCCCAGGATGTTGGGCTGGAGAAATATCTTCACACAAAAACCATTTCAATCAAATACATAGTCTACAAGCGATTTCCATTAGTTACTTTCAAGTCACAAAAACAATTAAATTCACAAATACACAACGTACTAAGCTTGAGTACATTTGAATTTCGCGCCGCAACGCAAAGCGGCAAGCGGGCGCCGCTCCGTACGCTATTACTCTTCTCATAGAAAATGTATAGTCCGGTCAATAAGTTGAAAAACGTGAAAAATAGACATAAAGCTCCTAAAAATATGAGCAATAGCTCATTGGATTCGGAATGACCTCTAGAAAAATGCAGTATGAGGATTTTACTACACGTAAAAAATTGCAATTGTTATTAACAAAACAAGATAAAAAAAGGTATTTCGTTTTTTGTTAATATCTCAAAAACTATTAATATTTACGATATTTTAAAATTTTCGAAAAGAAAGTTCCAGCTCCCGAAACTCTACCTCTATTATTAATAATTTAGGAATCCACGCAGCCATTACGGCACGGGTGCACTGCCGATAAAGACAGCGTAAGTACCATATAGAATATATTTTTTTAAAGTAACAAATAAGAGTTTAAAATTTTTCAAAAAGTTATGCAATTGTTAATTTGCTAATCTTTTTCCAATCTCCGTTGTCATAAATGACAGTTTAAATAATAAACCTAATATTTTTTGACTCAGTGGAGCCTTTCTTATATAATATACTAAACAAAATCACGAGTTAATTAAAATGAAAAATCCAAGAAATGTTATACAATTTTTTTTTAAACAAATGTTATATTATTGCTGTTTTCGAATCCAACAATAGCATTAAGTAACGTTGGAAATTTTTTGTTTACATCATTTGTTGAGCAATTTTTTATAAACAAATAGACAAGTTTGATATTTAAAAACAAAACAATTTGTTGTCTTGGCAAAATATATAGATTTTTTAATTTTCTTTAATTTTTTTTAAAATGGTTTATAATCGTTTTATTACATTTAGATTGTTTAAATAATTAGTTAAGGAATAGTTTCAAAAATCATAATTGGCATTTCTCCACAGGTTAATTAATTTTTTTTTGTCAATAAGTTCATTGTTTGTTAACTTAACAATTTTTATAAACAAATTCTAACTACCGTTATATATTTTTTCTAGAGCTAAAAAAAAATAACCAAAACAGCAATATACTTATATCAAAATACTTTATTATTTGATACCATAATTTTTTTTAAATTTTAAATTCATATTTGTTACTATAAAACAAATATTTTATGTGGTACCTACGCTGTCTTTAGCGGCAGTGCACCCATGCCGTAATGGCTGCGCGGATTCTTATTTTCAGCGTTAAATTAAAATTATTAATAATAGAGGTAGAGTTCCGGGAGCTGGAACTTTTTTTGCGGAAGTTTCGGATCTTTATTCAAAATATAGTAAATATTAATAGTTTTTGAGATATTAACAAAAAAAACTAAATACCTTTTTTTATCTTATTTTGTTAATAACAATTTGCAATTTTTTACGTGCAGTAAAATCCTCACACTGCATTTTTCTAGAGGTCATTCTGAATCCAATGAGCTATTGCTCATATTTTTAGGAGCTTTATACCTATTTTTCACGTTTTTTTAACTTGTTTACCGGGCTAATAAGTACGTCAAGGAAAACGTCACGCCGGAAAAAGTTTTAAATATTTTTGTAGAGAAAAACGTAAATTGAAGTTGGTTTAGTTAATTGGGTGAATAAACTATTTCTTGTCACGATTTGATCAAGTAAGGTTTTAAAAAAATTGTGAAGTTTTAGTAAATATATATGAATATTATGTAGAATACTTATTTAATATTTGTATTTTGTGATTGAACGCGTCGTAAGTATTAAGAAAGTAACGATTTTGAGATGAAACTTAAAGTTCACCCTCGATTTGCGTCCTCTGGGTAACCAGTAATAAAATAATAATATTCTTATTTAATTTGACTGTTTTTCTAACCATCAATTCAATATACTTCGAAACTACTTTAAAACAATAAAATATATTTAAAATGACTAATAGTTTATGTAGAAATAACCAATACACTGTCTCTTGGCTAACCAGGAAATAAAAAACCTCTTATTTTTACAGTTATTTGGATTCCGCTGTTGCGTTTCAAATATGTTGTTCATCGTTCGATTATTTCATCACAACTTGTGACTAATGTATAAATAATAATTTAAAAACTTTATTTGGTATTCAGAAAATTTAAAAAGAATATTCTTAAAAAGAGGGACACTGAGTGACCCAAGAGACTAAATAAGTTACTCAAGAGACAATTATATAGGTAGGTATTAAATTATTATTTCATCGAAGCATGATAAAGCTGTGTAAGCAAGGTGTAGGAACGTATTACATTACAAATTAAAGACAAAGTTATTTATATATTTTTATTGCTTAGAAATAGAACAATATTTAACCAAAAAACAGTCTTCTTTCCTTATTATTAAGTGAGGTAGGCTTTTAATAAACTTTACTCCTAAAACAGCATGCAAAATGACATCTTAAAAACGATTTTCCCTCATTGTCTTATTATAATTAATGTTACCCACACAACAGAGCTATATTTACCAGCCAACAGACTCATTTTCTAAGCCAAAACTCTACTCTACTTTCTCGCTGTGGCCACACAATGCCCGATTTTTAAATTAGGCAGTGTGATGTCCGTGCGGAGCTGCAGTCAATCGATGTCCGGAAAGCCAATGGCCTTGATGGCATCCCTCCAATAGTCCTAAAAATGTGTGTAGCGGAGTTGTCCCCCGTGTTAACGCGCCTTTACCGTTTCTCGCTCTCTTCAGGTTGTGTGCCGGAATCTTGGAGAGAGGCTAATGTGCTATCAGTCCACAAAAAAGGAGATCGGAGATCGGGGATCAGAGAACTTCAGTTTTGTGCAAAGTAATGGAGCGCATTTTAAATAAACAACTTGTCCACTACCTAGAAGAATACTCCATAATTCACGATCGCCAATACGGGTTTCGGCCGAAACGGTCAACGGGTCATCTTCTAGCGAGGTGACAGGCGGGGTGGCTGTTAGGTAGCCTTGACATAGCCAAGGCTTTTGATTGGGTCTGGCACAGAGCTCTTTTCTCCCAAGCTCCCGGCATACGGTCTGCCTGCTCAGTTCTGCAACTGGGTCGCTGGCTTCCTGCATGAGCGCAGAATTCGTGTTCTATCTGGTGGATGCACTTCCCGGCTCTATCAGTGAACGCTGGTGTCCCTCAAGGCTCCGTTCTGTCCCCTACGCTGTTCCTTCTGCATATCAATGATATGATTCCACTTGGAAATATTCATTGCTATGCAGATGATAGCATGGTGCATGGGGGATATAACGATCACCCAGTGGCAGGGCGGGTCGAAACCGAAGTGAATCGAGCGACTGCAGAGCAGTATCAACATGCTCGGTATGACGATTAGCTGCGATCTGAACCAAAAGGACTACATCGAAGTCGTGATCAAAACAGCCTCACGAAAACTATTTGATATTCTGAACAGAGTGCGGTGATACTTTACGCCAGACCAGTTGTGCCTTTTGTACAAGACACAGGTACGGTCTTGCGTGGAGTATTGCTCGCACATCTGGGACGGTTCCGCAAAGCTTCTCGATGTTTTGGACAGATTGCAGCGTCGCGCTGAACGCATTATCGGCAATGCTGAAGTCGCAAATACTCTCGAATCTCTGCAATTGCGTAGAGATGTTGCGTCACTCAGCGTGTTTTTACCGCTTATACCATGGCGAGTGCTCTGAAAAGCTCTTTGACCTCATCTCACCTTTTCTCTTCCTCCATAGGAGTAGGTACACGTGCTGCTTTTCGCAGTCATCGCTTCACTGTTTCAAATATCCCATCGCGCACAAAGAAATTTGGTGACGTTTCTTTGTCGCACCTCCTTAAGATGGAATAGTCTACCAGCACACGTTTTCCCTCCTTCCTATGTTATGGGGTCCTTCAAAAGAGGCATGAAGAAGCACCTTGTGGACCGGCAGAGTGAGGTTAACTGCTGCTACGTTTGTTTTCACGCTGCACCAGTTATCTTCGCGTCTGGATCTGGACTCCATTTCTTACTTACCAACATCAGTTTTCTTTTCTTTTTCTTATATTCTTCATACTTGTTGGGATCTTTCTTTAACTTCTCTTTATAACGTCTTTTTTTTTCTTTGTTGCTTAGAGGCATATTCTAAAACAATAAAAATACGTATAGTAAAGCTGAAATTTTACACACATCATTACATAATTATGCTGATCCAGATTTTCAAAAATATTATTATCAATTTATTTTCATAAACCTTCTTCGTTTATTGCTCTTTTCATTATTCGAAACCATATCAAAATCCATTGCGTGGTTAGAACCAAAAAAAGATACAAATAGCCAGTGGAATCTTATTTTATTTTGTACTACGTTCTAATTTATATTATGTATAATGGAAAAATGAAAAATACTGGAAATTTAAATAATATACAAAAAGATAATAATTAGAATTATGATAGTTGTCTTTTGGGTAACCAATAAAGTCTCTTGAGTCACCACTGTAGTGACCCAAGGGACTGGTTACCCAAAAGACATTTGACATAAAATTAGCAATGATTGTATAAAAAACTAAAGAATTTTCACAAAAATCTTTTATTTTAGCATTTCAGACCGGATTTGCTTCTATTAAGATAAAAAATAGCTTAAATTTTTAAAAACTTACGACTTTGTTGCGGTTTCCCAGTAGACACACTTCCAACACATTCACCTAAGGTGCCAGTCGCGAGCGAACTGGCCGCGTTGCATCGAGGTAAACAGTGACCTTGATTCGATCATACGATACTCAGTATCTTCTCTGATTGCCTGAGCATGTAGATGCCGTTGGCTCATTCAATCTTTACTAACAAGAAGGTGGTTTGCTAGGTGACGGCCGTACGTGGACTCTGTTGGGGGACACGGATCATTTCCGACTTTTTTATTTATTGCAAAATTGTGGTTACGAAAATTTTGCAATGATTTAAACAGTAGTTACTCAGTGATATTCTTAACATTTTCCCATTAACAGTTAAGACTTTGTCATACATTTTTTTGATTTAGGACGTATTCGTACTTTGAACACGTGGAAAAGGGACACTAGCTGTTTGTATGGGAGGCATGGTTTCGTCCACAGGAAAACCAATATTTTCAAGAGAAAAATGTCGTATTTTAGCTTTATCAACCCTTCAATACAATGCTAGTTTAACTGCTTTTTAACATTACCAACTCAAATTAAAATATCATGTTTTTTTTAGAGTGAGTGATTAATATACTCTGTGGACGGCCTTTGAACAAGAAATAGTTTATTGACCCATTTACGATATTTTAAAATTTTCGAAAAGAAAGTTCCAGCTCCCGAAACTCTACCTCTATTATTAATAATTTAGGAATCCACGCAGCCATTACGGCACGGGTGCACTGCCGATAAAGACAGCGTAAGTACCATATAGAATATATTTTTTTAAAGTAACAAATATGAATTTAAAATTTTTCAAAAAGTTATGCAATTGTTAATTTGCTAATCTTTTTCCAATCTCCGTTGTCATAAATGACAGTTTAAATAATAAACCTAATATTTTTTGACTCAGTGGAGCCTTTCTTATATAATATACTAAACAAAATCACGAGTTAATTAAAATGAAAAATCCAAGAAATGTTATACAATTTTTTTTAAACAAATGTTATATTATTGCTGTTTTCGAATCCAACAATAGCATTAAGTAACGTTGGAAATTTTTTGTTTACATCATTTGTTGAGCAATTTTTTATAAACAAATAGACAAGTTTGATATTTAAAAACAAAACAATTTGTTGTCTTGGCAAAATATATAGATTTTTTAATTTTCTTTAATTTTTTTTAAAATGGTTTATAATCGTTTTATTACATTTAGATTGTTTAAATAATTAGTTAAGGAATAGTTTCAAAAATCATAATTGGCATTTCTCCACAGGTTAATTAATTTTTTTTTGTCAATAAGTTCATTGTTTGTTAACTTAACAATTTTTATAAACAAATTCTAACTACCGTTATATATTTTTTCTAGAGCTAAAAAAAAATAACCAAAACAGCAATATACTTATATCAAAATACTTTATTATTTGATACCATAATTTTTTTAAAATTTTAAATTCATATTTGTTACTATAAAACAAATATTTTATGTGGTACCTACGCTGTCTTTAGCGGCAGTGCACCCATGCCGTAATGGCTGCGCGGATTCTTATTTTCAGCGTTAAATTAAAATTATTAATAATAGAGGTAGAGTTCCGGGAGCTGGAACTTTTTTTGCGGAAGTTTCGGATCTTTATTCAAAATATAGTAAATATTAATAGTTTTTGAGATATTAACAAAAAAAACTAAATACCTTTTTTTATCTTATTTTGTTAATAACAATTTGCAATTTTTTACGTGCAGTAAAATCCTCACACTGCATTTTTCTAGAGGTCATTCTGAATCCAATGAGCTATTGCTCATATTTTTAGGTTTATACCTATTTTTCACGTTTTTTTAACTTGTTTACCGGGCTAATAAGTACGTCAAGGAAAACGTCACGCCGGAAAAAGTTTTAAATATTTTTGTAGAGAAAAACGTAAATTGAAGTTGGTTTAGTTAAATTAACATTTTATTAATCAATCGAAATAAAGACGATTCACAAAACTTTAAAAAAATGTTTAGGTAATGATGATCGAAATATAATAATAATAATAATTTCTTAAGATGTTAGTTTAAATAAAGAGAATAATAATAACACAACTTTCTAACTAATTATTCAGCCCCAAACTAAGCGTAGCGTTCGTTTCGGCTTCTTTGGCCATCGCATCTCAGGGGCCAGGCCCCCCCTGGAAAATGACCCTAGATACGCCAATGGGAACTACGTAGGCACAGGGTCGTAGCTAGACTTGAATTTAACACATTCACTGCCTTGGAACGACAAACAATTGAATTTCTATTGTGTCTCACACGGCGCGGTGTAGCAGTGAATGTTTTAAGGTAGAGCTGTGGTTACAGGTAGGGCGGAAGTAAAAATGTTGCTTGATCTGTTCTGGTAGGCTACTTTTGACGCAAACTCAATCTCAATACAATCCAATGCGATTATTATGTACCGATATTGGGATAAGTTTCGCAATTTCGGAACGCCCCATCTCGATAATAATTTGTTCACTCAATTTCCACGCAATTTAATTCCAATGTATCGCTATTATCGCTTTTAAGAGTGCCATTTGAATTTTTTAGATTTGGGATTGGAAATTGATTATTGCAATTGTGTTTCAAGAGTAACCCACCTGGTAAATCGAATTTTGGTGTCCTTGATTTGTGAACATGTGCGAGTCAGGTTAATACATATGTAATTGTCGGGGTGATATACAGGATGTAACAAAATTCCTTTAAATTGCGATTTCGAAGTTGGTGCCCATAGTAAAAGTTGTTCGTATTGATGGGTGGTAGTTCAACAAGGAGTTAGACATTACGTCTAACTCCTTGTTGAACTAGACATTACGTCTAACTCCTTTTCACAAGTAAAATGCGTCACCCCATTCGGCATTTAAGGGAATTTTGTTACACCCTATATATTACGATTGTAAGACTAGATGCCAATACGCTAGTATTTTGTTCCGTCTTAAATCTGCTTTACAGTACTTTGCTTATTATTAGTTGATTATTAAGGTAAAGCATTGGTATTTTAAGATAGGGCATTGCCCCACAATGCCTAATGCCACAAGCCGATGTTCCTGGTAGTTTTAGTCATACTAATATTATAAAGCTGAAGAGTTTGTTTGTTTGGTTGAACCCGCTAATCTCAGGAACTACTGGTTCGAATTGAAAAAATATTTTTGTGTTGAAAGTCCATTTATTGTGGAAGGCTATAGGCTATAATAAAAGAAAATGTTTAAAAATAAAAGTGTGCGAAGCCGGGGCGGGCCGCTAGTTCCTAATAAAAAAGGAGACGCCAACAAACCGTTAAACAAAAGAAAGACGCATATTTTTACTGAGACTTTAGACTGGTAGATTTTTTCTAGTATTTTAATTACTAGAAATAATATAATTATTCTCTATTTGTCTCTCGCGATCACAGTTAGGTTTGTTTTCAAATAGGTAATACATACTAAATATTTAATCAAATATTTAAGTTTCGTAGAAGCCATTAGTTCGAAGCCCGTTTATTTCTGGTTATTCTGCGACGCTGGCTGAATACTAAATTCCAATGCCAACATTTTCCCCGAATGCTTCAGGTGGAACGCCAATAAGTTACCCTTTTACTGCATACAATTAATTATACAGGAATTACTAAATTTACAAAGAAAATCTCAATAGAAGATTGTGTTTCGGGTTTGTTTCGATGAGTTTATGATCACCAATGCGCAATTTTTTTTAAATATTAAAAGGAGGCAAACGAGCGAAAACGAGGGTCACCTGATGGGAAGTAATCGCCGCCGCCCTTAAAGTAAAGCACTTAAAAATAAAAAGTAATATTTACTATAGCGTTGTGTTATCAAATTTGTGGTATTTCATCTGCAAAGATGAATCTGCATAGCCATCGGTTGCAATAACCTTTGGATAGATGGCACTGTGCCTCTATAAGCACTCGAAAATTAAAAAGTAGTGACAAAATGCAACGCTTACGTCAGCCTTCCCGGTAGCATAGCGGTCAGTGCAGCCGCCCGGATTGCGGAAGACCCAGGATCGATCCCTGGCTGGGTCGGCTTGGCATTTAATTTTTTCACTGTATTTTATAAAAAATATAAATAAGATTAATTATAAAAGTATGATTTACAAAAAATATTAAGTTAATTATTAAAATTAGACTAAACAACATTGAGAATGCCGTTTACCAACTTCCTATAAGTAAGTACAAGTGTTTACAGCAAATGTCAATGATGGATCATGGAGGGGTTTGCCTTTGACAGTAAACAAAGTAATTTTAGTTTTAATTTATCGTTTGCTTACAAGGGATAGCTTTAGATATTTAGGAATAAAAATTCATAGTTTTAATGATTAGTTAAAAAAAAGTTACGGTTTCTATCTATCTCAGATCTATGGTAGGTATCTGTTTGTTTCAACCACCCAGTTTAGGTAGCTGGGTGCATTTAATATTGTCGACGGTATTAACATCAGACATGGTTCCAATATACTATGAAAACGCTGCTCTCAGCGGAACGGGTTTAATAAACTGCAGCCAGTCATGCAAAACAGTCACACGTTGGGCGCCAATAACATATAATTTTATTACACATACAGTGAATCTTTTTTTATCAAAATGTTAATGTAATGCCCATTTTTACTATCTGTGTTGAACAACAGTGTATAATTCTAACAATTTTAGTAGGTAGTATTGGTGCGTTCCGACCAATAAGGGATAAAATAGCCATTGTTTCGTTCTGTCTAAAATTTATAAGATATCCAATTCCTCTGTGGTTTTAAATTCACCTAGATTGTACTGTGTATTGTATAATTAAAAACATTTTAGTAGTATTGTTGCGACCTGTCAGTAAGGGAAAAGATAAGCTGTTATTTAGTGAACTAAATTTAAGATCAAGTGCGCTTTTACTTTCGGCGTTATCGTCACTAACAACCATATAAGATAAAGACCAAATGCTTTTGTTGTATAAAAAAAGGTATTTTTTTGTTTATAATTTTCTTCACTCAAGAAAGAAAGAATAAATAAATAAATTCTATAATTGCCTCAAGCATGGTATATAAGATGACAATAATATTGATAAGAGTACAATCATGTTTCACCAAGTTACAACTGGCATGCAAATATAATGATCACCAAATCAAATCAAATTTCATTAAAATAGAAACTAAAAATAGTAATTACATTCAAAAAAACAATTCTAACGAATCTTAATCAACAACAACAAATCAATAATAATTAAATTAACCCAATATAATTATTTCATGACAAAAAACTCCTTGAGATTGTAGAATTCGTGCTCAATTAACCATTCACGCAATTTAGTCTTAAATAATTTTTTATTACATTATTTCATATCATTGGGCAATTTATTATATACTAGCTGACCCGGCGGACTTCGTACCGCATTCCTTTTTTAGTATAGCCTTTGTTACTCGGCGCTAATGTAGAATCCTAATGGTGAAAGAATTTTTTAAATCGGTCCAGTAGTTTTTGAGTTTATTCGTTGCAAACATACATACATACAAAAATACAAAGGTTCCCTCTTTATAATATTAGTATAGATTTCAACGCACATAACCAAAAAGCTCTTGTCATACTGTCGTATTCTTTTGGTTTGTTCTATTATCAATCTATTTGGATTTCTTCTATTTCGTGGGTAAATATCACATGCTTTCTTAAAGATTGAATCGACTGTTTTACATACACACATATCTCATATACCTATACTATATAGCGACGGTAGTGTTAACAATCCAAGCCTTTTAAATAGTGACCGACAAGATGATATGGTGGAATACCGTTCAATGCTCTAACGCACTTCTTCTGACTAATAAAGGTTTTATTGACATTGCTACTGTTACCCCACATTACAATGCCATATCGTAATTATTATAGATCCTACATATGCATGATAATCATTGAGTGCTGTGTTCAGATCAGTTAATTGTTTAATTTAATTGTTTGCCTTAGAGCGTACAGAAATTTGTCAACTCAAATACTTTCAGTCTGTCTGTGGCTTCCAATTAATGCTTTGGTCGACTATTAATCCTAAAAATGTTGTCTGTTCCAACTCTTCTATGATTGTATTATTGTACTGAATGTTCATGTCCAAATTATTGTTATTTTTTGTATAATTAGTTTTAGATATATTAATTTTTAATTTTTTTTATCTCCAGCCACTTTATTATGTTTGCTACAGTACTTGTTAACGTCATTTTCATGCTGTTTATTTGTATTATTTTTCATATATGATGTCACAACAATAGATGTGTCATCCGCATACAGAATACATTTATGTGATGTTACCTAAGTAATGTCATTAATATAATATAAGGAAGAGAATTGGACCCAACACACTTCCCTGTGGAACACCGCATGTATTTGTTTTGTAATCAGATGAGAACTTAGAGCATTAATGCTCTATGGATGAGAATGATTTTATTTAGAAGTAGACGTAAGTAGATTCCCATCAAGTGAGTTGAAGACAAAGCGCTTACTCCGTTGGTTGTTTAATAAAAAGAGGTTTTATGTTTCTAATTTACCTACAAAGACGTAGAGGCAAATAAACACGTAGGTCTACACAAGCACGTTCGCTAACGTTGCAGTTTAGTCAATAATTTTCCGCAAGATGAGCGCCTAAACTTCAGTGAGCTAATTACAGTTGTTAATGAGAAAATCGGAGCCGGCTGGCGGTCGCCACTGGAGCGTGTGCTCCCCGTAATGACATGCGTCTTTGTAGTCGCGCAATGCTTGGCTAACAAACTTGGAATAGTTCTCGTAAGTTTATGCAGTAAGAAGTTTCCGAAGAGAATTACGTTACGATGTCTGAGAAACAGAAAACAGGTCGTTGTGGAGATACTTGGGACGTTGGGAGAGGCCTATGTCGAACAGTAGGTCTTTTGGGCAAGATGATGATAGTGATCTTAAACTGAAGGTTCCTATCACGTTCCAACACACACATAGCAGGTGAGAAGCAGTGCAAGAAACTACCATGACAGGTAAATAATGAGCGCTGGCCGCCATTTTGTTTAATAAATAAACTATATTAAAAAAAGTTTGTTTTATTTTTTTAGTAAAAACCTACTTCAATAATAAAATTGTTTACCGACTAGCGGCTGAAGCTGTTTCAGATTTGCAACATCGTTTAATGTCCCACTTAAGTACCAAGCCGAAAGTGTTATACCTACAACATATACAACACACATTCGCACATATACATATACACACACTATTAAAACTGTTAGCGTCGCTCCTTGTATCTGCCGCAAGTGTTGACAGATCCTTTTCAACATTAAATCGAGTAAAAACATATTTACGCAATAAAATGGGGAATGATCGTTTAACTCACACACAAATCAAGCCATTTCAGTGGATGATGTTTGGAACGAAATGTCCTCCCGTCCAAGACGGTTAAATTTAATGCTGTAACATTGTCTCATTTAAAAAAATTATATTCAATAATTATTACCTGAAAATTGATTTGCTATTTATTTCCAAGAAGCTTTTACGTGTCATTTAGGTACTTTAATAATTTACCCAAATGACAAAAAATCCTGGGTACGTGCTTGCTAAGTACAGTCACGAGTATTAACATAACACTTTTGACTATCTTTGACTCTTATGCCATTGTATTAAGAGTTACATTGTTTAAATGGTAATTCATAGTTCTTCATAGTTAGTTTATTCATAGTTTAATGCTCGTGACTGTACAGCTTTACCGAAGTCTGCCTGTTTCGTGGTCGTGCCCGGGAACATGGCGTCAATGTACCATCAACGTGCCGGTAACGTGCCGGTAACGTGCCGGTAACGTGTCGTCAACGTGTCGTCAACGTGCCGTCCCCGAGCATCGATCGCAGGGCTTCGCAAGGTCAAGACGCCTGCACTGCTATCTCATTAGTTGTGTGATCGCTTAATCGGACTATCCAGTCAGGAAATTGATTTTCAGACATTTCAGCCGGACGGCGCGGCGCGGGTGTCGTGTCAAGGTCTTAATAGAATGTTCAAAATGATTTTTAAAGCAAATTTTGTTGCGAACAAATTACAAAAACACAAATGTTGAAAAAATTTCCACGAGCAGGATTTGAACCTGCACCCTTCTGACATTCCGGGTCAGGTGCTCTTCCAATTGAGCTATCGTGGTTCTAACCAGCCCGCCGAAATTATTCAACACTTTTTACTTTGTAAGCCAAAGGCGCCCATTCAATGTCAACAACTACCGTCATTAACATCCGATCATAATATTTTTACAAATATTAAAGATCAGTTAAGAAAATAAGCAAGCTATTTTTATAAAATGTTCAAAATGATTTTTAAAGCAAATTTTGTTGCGAACAAATTACAAAAATTTTTTTGTAATTTGTTCGCAATTTATATTTTTTTCATATTAATATTTCATATTTCATATTAATATTATTATTTCAATAATTTTTTCAACATTTGTGTTTTTGTAAAGGTCTTAATAGCTTTAGCGACCTTATTGGTTTCGAAATTAATACAGTGCATAACGGGCTTTAAACGCATAGGTACTGAAAGAAAGAAAGAAAAAAAAGAAAATTTATTTTTAATTAATTTTTTACTGCTTGTAAAAGCTTATTCATTGTAGTATGGATGTACCTTACTTTTTTAAGTCGCGAAGTTTCGGTCCTGCTGTATCGCCGTGGTCACAGGGTGAATCAGCCCGTGACGGGTCTACTTAAAGTCGCTTCCCGCTGTCTGTCTGTTTCTATGTATGCTTAGATCTTTAAAACTACGCAACGGATTTTGATGCAGTTTTTTTTTATAGATATAGTGATTCAAATGAAAGGTTTATATGTATAAATATGAGCATTTAATATCAGCTTTGCACCCGTGCGAAGCCGGGACGGGTCGCTAGTTTTATTATAATAATACGTTCTCCCCCTTTTTTGTAAATATAAATTACACGTTACACAAGACATAATACAAAGGTAAACTTATCTCTAGCAGAGATTGCTTCCAGCCGACCCTAACTGTGGAGTGGAAAGAAAGTTTGCGTAACAAATTATAATGGAACGCGAAAGTTTCTAAGTGGAAAAGCGACATGTCCATTTGTTATGTAAAACTGCAGATGATTGAGCTAACTTCCTAAATCCGTAAAGGTTTTTTATTAAAATCAGTTAGGCAAATGACTCTGCTCTGCCTTGATGCTAAGGAGAAGCAGAATCTAGATACGAGGATAGCTAGTAGAGCGGATACTGCCTCTCTAATCTTCTTAAGCAATGTGCCTACCCTCAAGTTGCTTCTTCACGCCTCGTTTCGTTTAAAGAACCCCATGTTGTAGAAAGGAGGAAATACGTGTGCTGGGACGGAATCCCATTTTTGGGTGGTGCGAAAAAAGGGTACATTTCCATCAGAGCTGTGTTAGGTAGCTAAGCGCGAGGAAATAATAAACCAGTAGTATTACTTCACGTTCTTTGCTAGCTCAGGCGGTGTGAAGTGAAGTAATCCAATTTGTGGATGTTTCCTCGCTCACCGCTAAGCTACCTTGCCTAGGTCTAGTAGAAATTCATCAAGTAGTAAATATAAAGTTTAATGGATTTTGATTCGAGTATTAGCTTACATTCTTCATTAGCCTTCACCTTGAAAACTAAGAGGAATCCGGTGTTAGGACAATGTAGGTTAACTGAATCAGTAGAAACCTACTAATCAAACTAGAAAACTATTATCTGGTAAGATAAAAGTCAAAAATAGCTAGATTCTAGTCAGAATCCCACCACGTTGCCAGTTATATCGTTTATACTACTTGTATACATTTTTTTTTCAAGAAATTGTGATCAAATATCAAAGAAAACTAGCTCTAAGAACTTCTGAGTTCCTAGAGCGAGTTTTCTTGTCTCATGTGCTCTGTGCTCAGAGGTCATGCCACATGAGTAACCACATGAGTAAATACCCGAACAGAGTCCAAGCTTTCTTAGAGCGCGCTGCGACAGGTACACTATTACTATAGCACGGTCATGAGACGTGTGCGTGAACTCTCACCGACAGGTTTTTTATGTATTTCACTCCAAAACTGACGGACTTTTATACAAACTTTCATTCTCTATTTGTAGGCTTTAGCTTTTTATGATTTCCGTACAATCCTTTCTTAGTGGCTGGTTATGTCACTCAATTAACCTACAGTCCAAATTTCATCTAATTAGCTTCAGCGGTTTCGGCTCGGCAATGTTGAATCAGTCAGTCAGGACAAGTCATTATATGATGATGTATTTAGATAGATAGATAAAATAAAATATTTTGTTTCATTTATCTTATCCTCATGTGACAACCCCACTTAAGTAGGTAGGTACATATATAAATTTTGCGCGCTTATAGCGGAAGCTTGAACTCTGTTCGGGTATATACTCATTGGTGTAACTGCACGGTCGCTGTCAGACAAGTTGATAACACGGATGTTATCAAAACGCTATGTTGTCAACAAATGTAATATTTTCACGTGGGAAATTCGAACGCATTTTCTATTGTGTAACCGAAAATTGTGTCATGTATTTATTTACCTAGCTATCTGCCCAATTACAATGAGGTGTCGGAATCTGGTCTGCGGTATCGGGTGTATGTGAGTGGAGGGCGGGCGTGGGTGTTGGCTGTCATGTAACGTGTTGTCACATTTTAACTAATTATTGTTTTCACATTTAAAATTTCCAAATTAACAGATATAGTTCCTCTAGTTTGGGAATTACTGTATACAATTTGCTTAAAATATTATTGCGTTTCTTTTAAGCTTGTAATTAAGCTAGTTATAGGTATAACCTATGTGTTGGTCACTATGGCTTCCCATCATTCGAGATACAGGTTTATTCCTAGCCCTAAGGTCCGAATTTGTTTTATTATTTCACACTAACACTTTTGCCTAACTAACCAATGCTACGGTATACAGAGACAGAGAGTATACATGTAAATAAATAGATTAAACAAAAACAGTATTAAAGAAAAAAACTAACAGAGAATGTGAAGTTAATGGGCTCTCTCTCAGCATTAGACTTGGTTCATTATCAACATATCCCCTCCCCGCTTCTAAGGGGGAGTCGGGAGGAGAGTCTCACAATACGATCTGCTTATCCCGGGCGCAGTGGTATACGCCTAAAACATTTTCGTTAAACACATACATACATACTCTCACGCTCTTCTTCCAAAAAAAAGTAGACAACATCAAAGTCACCAATTTTGAGTATACTCCACGCTAGTGACCGCGACCGATGCCACATTTAGCATAATCAAAGTAGGACTCCGACTCCGACTCCGCGGTGGAATAGATAACATCAGTGATAGGTTGCTAGCCGATCGCCTGATGCGCCCTCTTGGACTCTTGAACTCTTGGACTCTTGGACTTGCTCTTACGTAAAGCAGCCATTATTTTCACGTCCCAGACCAGTATAAGATTTAAAGCATTTTCTTCTAGGGTATGTTACTCTCGTATTGCACTTTTGGTGCAACAAAGTCACGACAGCTCATTTTGTAATTTTACAGGAGAGGACTTTTAAGATTTTTTCGCCAAAAATTTTCTTATTACTGGATCATTACATGGAGTTAAAATCTTTATAAAATGTATTGTTTATTGCTTTTGCTTCTGTTTCTTCTGTTTCCTCAAATAAAGACAGGGTTTGCAGGGTTTGCAGTTTTCAATTTATGTATGTATGTATGTAATGTATGAAAGTGCGGTATCGGTCTATTAAGTGATCAAAAATGTTGTTACTAAATAATAAATACAAACGCACAGACGCTACGCCATTTGTCTGCAATACAAGCAAAAGCCTTTGATCATTGTTTAAAAATAAGCATCATGTCATTATTCTTTCATATTCAATAAACTTTCGTACACCGAAAGGACATTAAGCTTGACCTCGTCATACATAATAAATGAGGCACATTGAAAGTATCTGCAATACGGAGACATGTTACGACAGTATTTTAATATTTATCCCCTCGTCACTCCTTGGGCAGGACCCCGGGGAGTCTATACAATTCCGCGGAATATCTCCAAACTAAAGCTCACTCGATGGGTACGAGTTAAGCCATTAAGCCACAAGGGGCTTGTTTGTAACTGTCAATGATATTTTAAAAAGGATCCGGTGTTTTTTGGTTGTTTGATGGTGAGGTTTTATCCCTTCGGCCGTTATGGAAACCGAAGTTTGGATACTAGTTTCCTAAACGCCTTTTTTATATTACACTTTACAATTACAAATTTTTGGCGTTCTCTAAAATATTTTTTTTTACTTTTTTCAAACTATTTAGATTGTGGTGGTGCATAGGCACATATATTCTAAGTTCACGGAGTGAGACCTGGTGACTGTTCACGGGCTACCTAAGCCTTTTCGGGCACCAGTTATCGGCAAAAAAAACTTATAGAGAAAAATAAACTTATTTTTATTTTATTTTATTTACCCTTTACCCAATGGGCAAATTGTTTGACATGTCATGAATTGACCTCCGTTTGGAAAAAGTCTAAAACTATTTATAGCGAAAGGGATAAAGAATGGCGTCCGATTTAAGGTTGAATGTTTCATTACTCACCTTAATATCTTTATACTTTTTGTAACCCTTCTCTATAATTCTTTTCTATAAAAATAATGTACACGTACAACTCTCATCATCAGCAACAGCCCACACCAGTGGACATAAGCCTCTCCAACTCTCATACACAGTCGGAATTAGATCCTGGTCAAATAACTGCATTACCGAGGAACTGGCTACCTTACCTCTAACAGTCGGAAAATAATAATGCTTACTTAACGTTTTTGTTAAGACGACGACACGCGACAGGCCGATACATTAAGACGCTGGTTTAGATAATGTATGGTAATCTAAAGTACACAAAGAGGATTCATAAGTAAATATAGCGTCAATAAATTGCGTTCAATTTTAAAATTATTGGATTACCTACTTAATATTATTCAGTGTAAAAGCTTTAACAAGCTAGTCGCGCAGTTACGTCCGCGTCGCGCTCCCACTATCTGCTCAATTTATTCTTTTGATATGATAATTGAACTTTAAATGTACAGAATATATACGGCGCTGTAGCACAAAGTTTAACTGTAGCGACATCGTCAGCTGCAGGCTTATCTCGGCTACAAGCAGAACAAACTTTTACAATTTCAGCTTTTTTTAACTTTTTTGTTTGATGCTTTACAACGCGATGGATTTGCTCTTAGCGGTAAGTATGGAGTATTCGCAAGTTTTTTCCTACTTTTACATTACAAAACTCAACAGATGTAATTAGTGAAACACTGTTATCGCTCCTTCTGCATGTGCAAACATTAACCTGTCATCTGCCGCGAGCACTGATCAGTGCCATAAACAATTAAAATTCTATTGTGTCTGTATTCACGGTAGATGACAGGTTAGCTTATAATTTATAACACAAAACCAAATCAGGAGGTGTTCATTATTTGCATTTACTTTATTTTTTATGATTTTCAAAGGTATCAAAGTGTTTTGAAAAGTAGGTTTGTCTTTTGTTTTTTTTTATGCCTTATAAGACAGCTCTTGACCTCGATCTCGCCTGATGGTGAGCGTAGATGAGGTCTACGATGGAGCGAGCTGCCCTAGAAGATGCCTATTAACTCTCGCCTTGAATGAATTCAGGTTATAAGTTTTTGGGAACACAGAGGATGGCAGAGAATTTCACTCCCATAGCGACATAGTGGAATTTCTACTAGGTGGGGATGATATCTTGCAGTTCGTCTGGAGGTTCGGTAGTAAAAGGGCAATGGTGGTATGTCACTCTCCGTAGTAAAGTTGGTAAAAGACACACAGGCAGGCGACACGACGCCGGTGTGCGAGGCTGGTAAGCTTGGCCTCGACAAGCGCGTCATCACCGATGAGCCTTATAGCTCTGCGTTCCACCGAGTTGACTTGAGCCTTGTACAGGCTAAGGATCTGCTCTGGTGTGAAATACTGCCGCACCTTGTTCAGGATGCCCAGCTTTTTTGCTGCAGTCTGAGCTTTGGACTCGATGGTTGAGCCGAAGTTGAGATTTGCAGTCAACTCCATGCCTAACAGCTCAAGGGTGCCTTTGTCCATTGAAATTGCGTGATTGTACTGTACATAGTTAGTTAGGTATTGTCTGTTCCTCAAAACATTGAGGTCTGTTCAATGCTATAGATCTGTGGTTCAATAACATTGTGTTAACTTTACTTGTTTTATTGTTCAGGTTTTAAATATTTGTTTGACATCAAATAAAAATAAAAATTACTGTGCAACCACTAGGTACCTATTGCACTAACGAAGAAGAAAGTGACTGACTAAAAATTAAAGCAAATAAAACAGCTATCAGCACGCGAGCCCTTTCAACGATTGCTCGTGTGTATTTGAACTATCGGTATGTTTGAGTTCAACTAATGCACGAAGCCGGTAAAATAGTTAAAGGGTTAATACATTGTAGGTAAATATGCCAGATATTATTTTTATAGTAGCAGGCAGCCGATGAAGCCGCAACACAAAATAAGGAGACTGCAGAAGGTAGGTAAGCTTCATATAAACGCTATCGAGCAACGCATAGACAACTTTTAACGACACGGAATCTTCCCCACATCTGCGAACTCCGCTCGGACTTTTTTGAGTAGCTACCCAACTATGTCTGTGTGTGTGAGTTTCATTTGATAAGACTATAGTTGCAAAAAAACCGGTTTAAACCAAAATCTGTGACTTAAAACTCGTTTTAAATTTGTTTAAAATGCTTAAAATCATGACCCACGTTCAAAGTGTAATAATTACTAACTACTACACTATGACGTGGTCGTGTCGTGATTTTGAACCGTTTTATCAAATTTAAAACGAAACGAAACGAGTTTTAAGTCACAGATTTTGGTTTAAAACGGTTTTTTTTGCAACTATAGACAAGACGACCGACGTTAAAATCAGTCTGATCTAAGTGACATTTTTACCATTATTGAGATTATTACATAATGGCATAGAAAAATCATAATTCTTCCATGCCACACTAATGTAAGTGCTCTTCAGTACTTACTTCATTGAGAAATCACAACATCTTACTATAGAATTGGTGCGGTCTGCAAAGAGAAGGCATGGCCGATCACTCTGGTTTTAACGTAGTCTTGATCACGTTAACGAAAACGAAAATTAGTATGGCATTGAAGCAGCGCTTCCTGGCGACATGCGAGAAAAATTAAAATTTTGTCACATCTTTCCTTTTTGGTTAACGTAATCGAATGAATACGGATAGTAAACAAAACTCACGCTACTACGCTGTTCCTACCTTCTGTGGTCTCCTTATTTTGTGGCCGCATCATTTTATTATTAAAGACTCGACGGCTGTGCTGATCGAGTTTAGATTGAGTTTTTGTAGTTTTTGCATGAGTTAAGAGCCATTATAATATCCCATACAAAAGTTTCATTTTTGAATACCAACAAGCAAATTTTTTTTGTAATCTTTCCATAGGTATAGGTCGCGCCAAACTTCTAGTCCCCTCTGAAGTTGGCGCGATTCGCGTCGCAGTAGTAAAGAATAGGCGTTAGTAGGGCGAAGGCGGGGACGAGCGGTAGGGCCTGACTGTACAGCTGCGCAACGAAGCAACTTCAGAGGGGACTAGAGGTTTGGCGCGACCTATACCTACTTATGGTTAATTCAGAGATCTTAATTGTCATTTAGTCCACATTCAACCCCTATACTTACTAGAAAACATTTAACAAAAATCATTATGCAACTGTTTTGTATCTATTTGAATGAGATTTGGGGAGATCTTTGCCCAGCACTAGAACGAAAAAGGTTAAAAAAACTGATATTATGAGACTTGAAACTTTCCAGCATGGTGCATAAATTAATATGAAAAAGTTTAATGCGTCAAAATTTTTCTTTCGGATTTTTACATCACGGGTTTTGATCAACACAAACAACATTTGTCTTATAGAATGGGGGAATATATTGTTTTGTGCGTATCTCTATGCTGTGCGACGTACAAGAAAATACATGTCTAAGGGGGAGACGTACCCCACATGACCTAGTAACCCCTTTTTGAAATTTGAAAGACGGCTCATATCCCGGACCCTTTTGCAATGGAAATAGTAATGTTAACAACTCTTGCGAATATAGGTAGGTACTACGTACACACGCTTGCAGACACATCAACCTATCACAAACTGTCAAATTTCCTCAATAGACTTTGAACTTAATGCACATATGAGTAAATATATTTACAGACGGTTGTAGAGCACTCATTTATAGTATAATAAATACTTGTTTATTGATACGGCCTAAGAAGATTTTGTTTTGGGCACATCAAGCTTTATCGGCGGACACCTACATTATTCAGTATAACCTAATGGAAGATTTTAACTTGCCTAACGTACAGTGGAATAAAACAGTACACTTGCAACCTCTTATAATTGACAATAACGCAACCCTTAAACGTTTGAGTAATTTTTACTCCATTTTTAAATAAAAACAATAGAATTTTAGATCTTTGCATAACTAATGACTCTAATTTGAGTTTATCAACTATATCAGTTCCATTATTACCATATGATGAGTTTCATCCGCCATTCCAAGTGTTAATGCCTGTTCATATAACGTAAAATTAATCGAAAGTAAAATATACATGAAATATTGTTACCAAAATGCAAATTTAGTCAAAATTAACGAGGAAATGGAAAATATTTATTGGACTCAATTATTGTTAAATAAAAACGTGGAACAAGCGGTATTTTGATGTTATGAAGAACTATATAAATTAATTAAAACATACACATGTTACCTACACAAGTTGTTAAATCAACTCCTTATCTACGTTGGTTTACTGTGGAACTTATTCACCTTCATAATAAAAGAATCGAGCAAGGGTGAACATGTAAAAATATAACAGTGATTCTACTTACTGCATATTATCAATGTATAGAAAAAAATTCAAGATGGCTGCAGAACGTTGTTATGGAATTGCCTTAATAAAGTAGAAAGTAGTATAAAAACAATAAAATTTTTTTTGGACGTATATTAAAAATAGGACAAAGAGTACGGGTATACCAGCAACTGTTAACTATAAGAATAGAACTGCAACTACTCCAGAGAGTATCTGTTCCCTTTTTTCTGACTACTTTCAATCGGTCTTTGAACCGTCTTCAGTACCGAGAAATTTCAATATTAGTAATATCCACATACCTGATCCCGAAACTCCTGATATACTGCTATTTGGCATAATGATGCTTAGAAATGATGTCCGGAAAGTGTTAAAATCACTCGATACTACAAAAGGTGTCGGGGTTGATAATTTTCATGTCCACTTTCTAAAAGCCACAGCCGAATCTCTTGACGGACCTCTTTGTTTACTAATAAATAAGTGTTTACACGATGGAGCATTTCCTAGGATCTAGAAGACGGCTAAGATTGTTTCTATTCACAAAGGAGGTCCAAAAAAGAACATAGAAAATTACCGACCCATATCAATATTTCCCACCCTGTCGATCGTGTTTAGTGCGTGATGCAACATATGTCTCTGTCTCCGTAAAACTATCATACCTCAACAACATGGCTTCGTGAAACAACAATCAACAGTCACCAACATGCTTGCATGCTTTTAATGGTATACGAGGAAACCTTTGGCGCTGGTTCAAATCATTTGAAATAAAATCAAACTCAAAAATTTGTATTACGGGGATATGAATCTGAATGTAGCTCATATGAGTATGTAATATTAGCTCTGGAGTACCACAGGGCTCTATTATCGGTCCATTATTGTTCATATTGTTCATAAATGATGTCATTAACACAGTAATTTCTTGTTATATGCAGACGATTAAAAAATTTAGTCTCTTATAGACAACTACAACGACCATGCTAGATCTCAGGAAGATTTGGATCGTTTCTCTGTATACTGCTCTGAAAATAAACTTAATCTTAGTCTAGAAAAATGCAAGTTTATAACTTTTACTAAGAAAAGGACAATAAGTAAGTTCCCCTACTCGCTCTTTAGGTCACATATGGAGTACACAGTTAGTATCTGGAACCCGCTATACGAGAAATATATGAATAGGCTTGAATCAGTGCAGAGGAAATATTTGCGATGTATGCTTTATAAGTGTGTCAAGAAAAGATTCAATTAGAAGAAATGCTGTTATATGATAAGTGCCATAACAAATACAATTGTATTGAATTAACTAACGAACTATATTATAGAATACCGATAAGAACTCATACGCATATGAGTTCGCAATCAACACATCCTCATGTTTTTTTTTCCCACTACAACATGTCAAACTAATGTTGAGCTTAGATGCCCTATCAACAGAATGTTAAGTGTCACATAATAAGTTATTCAACGATTTAGATATAATTGCTGTATACACTTGTACTTATAGGAAGTTGGTAACCGACATTCTCAATGCTGTTTAGCCTAATTTTAATAGTTAACTTAATATTTTTTGTAAATCATACTTTTATAAATAATCTTATATATTCCCAGGTGCAGTCAACGGTATTAATTATGTTTCATTATTATTCTACTTCATACCTTTATTAAGATGTCGCTATGGATTGGAATCCATCTGACCCAACAATGTGCATGCATATTGATGTGGTTGACTGTACCTGATGTTGAGATGGTCTGTGGTAGCGTTTTATGCACTTGAATTTTAGATTAAGTACCTATTCCCTTATTTTCCTATTTTAAATTAGCATAAGCACTCTGTACACTCACCAAGCCTCATGAAGTTCGCCGCAAAGGCCCTCAAAACACTCGACATGTTGAACTGAAACTATTACTTCCGCACCCCGATTGACACTACACGGAACATCGCACAGAACATTGTGGACAACACAAAAACACTTGTAAAAGAAGAAAGTAACTAAATTTCTGCTTTTGTAAAAATTAACATAATAATATCTAGTTTGATGTGCTCAGAGTATTGTTAGGTAGTAGTCTATAACGTGTGCGACGTAAAATATGAGACAGGTCGCGATGTACATGAATATGAGGATTTGGACCAACATGATGTCTCGGACGCTTGGTCGCGACTGCGTTAGAGGGGCGAAGCCCCGCAGCTGCCAAGGTGAGTGGAGTTAAGCACCACTTTGCAGTGATCAACTTGCGTAAGGCGATCAGTGTTTAGCGGTCAGCTGTCGGCCGCCTGACCGAGCTAAAATTTGGTAGGATTAGACGAGGAAATAGGTGTGAAATCAAAATGGAATCGCTAGGAAGAAATTTACTGAAGAAATTATTCAAGACATTTTTAGAGAATAATTTGGTGGTTGTCTCTTGCCATTACAGCGTTACCGATTTTTTGAAAAGACATGAATTTTAAAATGTACCAGATTTTACGGGCGGCACAAAAGTTACGCGTCCTCAAAACGTAGGTATAGTGAACAAACAACCCTCAGTGGGTTTATAGAGGAGTTGGCATCACGAAAGCGTGTCTCCATCTCCTACTAGATTCCTTGAAGACGTTTGAATCAGTAAGGAGGTCCCAAAGCCGTGGTAATCAAACCCGGAGGGTTTTGAGGAATTGGTATATGTATGCATGTCATTCGTGTTGAAAGACTATAGGCTATTTTTGAACCGGTGACTAAATTTCGCGCTATGATATACCTACGAGTGCTCCTTTTTCTCTTAGTCAAGGTCACAAAACTCTTTTAACGGGGTCGAAACTTGGTACGGGTGTATGGGTTGACAATGTCGTGGGGAAGGCGCCCAGCGCCCAGGTACCTACGTTGTGTGACATTGGAAGAATAGTTGCAATGGTAATTCTAGACAAACGAATTCGTCTCGCTGATTGTTTGGATAACTAACTAACGTAACTGATCTCAAGGCAACATTTTTATGATTGCGCACTCCCACGCCTCATAAACTACTTTGGAAACTCAGTCATCCTTCGAACCCTGATTCTTAATAACCCATTTTTAGGGTTCCGTAGCCAAATTGCAAAAAACGGAACTCTTATGGATTCGTCATGTCTGTCTGTCTGTCTGTCCGTCCGTATGTCACAGCCACTTTTTTCCGAAACTATAAGAACTATACTGTTGAAACATGGTAAGTAGATGTATTCTATGAACCGCATTAAGATTTTCACACAAAAATAGAAAAAAAACAATAAATTTTGGGGGTTCCCCATACATAAAATCGAAACTCAAAATTTTTTTTTCATCGAACCCATACTTGTGGGGTATCTATGGATAGGTCTTAATTTTTTCTAAACTGAATAGTTTACGCGAGAAACACTTCCAAAGTGGTAAAATGTGTGTCCCCCCCATGTAACTTCTAAAATAAGAGAATGATAAAACTAAAAAAAATATATGATATACATTACCATGCAAACTTCCACCGAAAATTGGTTTGAACGATATCTAGTAAGTAGTTTTTTTTAATAAGTCATAAAGTACGGAACTCTTCGTGCGCGAGACCGACTCGCACTTGGCCGGTTTTTCAGCAGTGCAGAGATGCAGACTGTGAAATAATATACCTTTAGATTGACGTATTTAACAAACCTAGTTTATTTATGTTATTACTTTATTTAACTTCTAAAAATTATATAATTTTATGCATATAAACTTACTATTTCTTACATCCCACCTACCTAAGTTCGGTAGTCATCCCATCATCATTTTGTCTTGAATGTTTATCATCATTTAGATGTTTAAGTGAGTATAATATCTACAGAGACGTATAGTATAACCAGAAATAAATTTCAAGAATAAAACGTGAAAGTTCAATATATAAAGAAAAGCGTACTCGTTTTTAACCGACACATTTATCAGTCGTCATCCACAGGAAAACTATATTTTTCTTAGAAAAGAATACCGGATTTTGTATCAATAAAATAACAAGATGACTTCATATTTGAAAATAGGAATGCAATAACACGTATAATCAATAAAAGGATTAACGATTTGTCCATGCGATGCGTTGGCGGCATTACTACGATTGTAATAATTAATATTAGGTATATATAGATAATAAATAATAATGATAATAAACTATAAATAGCACATAAAATGAAACAGATATATGCAACACATGAAATGTATCACTGATAGTTCTTAATTTAAATAAATAATATTAATACAATATTATAATTTCATACTTTTTGGTGTCTTTGAGCATACGATATTTCGGCTCAGTCGCATGCGCCAAGCATAATCATTAATCACAATACGAGATGGCATATCATTTTTTTTATTTTTTATAGTGACTCGTCATAGTGACCACATCCTGCCTGATGGTAAGCAGCCGATGCAGTCCAAAATAATGAGAGCGCTCCTCACCGTGTAACAAGCACGGTAATAAACGCATGAGGCCGTCACGCTTCGCTTAAAAGACCCGGGACTATAGGATCTGGGAAACACGTGCGCCGGCAAAGAATTCCAAAGCCGAATGGTCTTACAGAGGAAAGACTTGCCAAATTTTTTGGTACGAGTACTGATTGTCTGTACAGAATGATGGTGGTTCCTAAGACCAGCACGCAACAGCAGCATAACTAGCATCTAACGACATAAAAAGGCAACCCCAGAAGGGAAGCTAATACATACCGCGCTCGAGCTCACACGGAATCTCGGACCATCTCAAACCAGTCCCTGAGCGCAGCTGTTTGTGACATTCCATGTTCGTGAGAGGTTGTCTATGTGTGCGTTGATCGAGCGCGTTTGTATGAAGCTTATCTTCTGCAGTCTCCTTATTATGTACATCTAACTCACTGTGACAGTGACACTCACTGGTTGAACACTTTCGTAAGAACTTAAGAAATGAAGATGACCACGGGCCTGTGTTGCAATTGCAAGCGTCCGTAGGTGCCGGCGGTCGATTTTCATCAGGTCGATAATTTACAAAGTAACAATTTGGCGGTCTTATCGCTTTAAAGCGACTTCTTCCAGACAACCAGCCGGATGGAGAGAGCTAATAAACTGTAATATCAGAGGTGAAACTAGTAAAACATACTAGAATATTATAAAATAATAGTAAAAATTAAAAAAAAAGGTAAATAAATATTTTATTTATTTTGTTTTTAGAAAATATTTAAAAATGTAAATTTATATGAGAAAAAATAAACAAATCTCTTTATTTATTTATATAATAAACCTACTTAAACATAATAAAGATAGATAAAGATAGTGATAGTACTTACGATTGTGGACGGTTCCGTCAAGCACCGTGGTGGCCGGCACCGCCAGCCCGCCCTCCCGGCCCGCCCCCTGCGCGGACAGCTCAACTCCTCCGCCGGGCCACGCCATCGCGCCGCGCACATCACCGAACACCACCGCCGCCAACCATCGCCGTGCACTAACTCACTAACCCACCCGTGAACTCACAACATTGACAAACTCACTAGTTGAACACTTTCGTTTGATTTTGAACACTTTTGGTCGTTTATTTACTAATGTTTGATATGCTTTCGTGAGGTTGCTGCAAACTTTTAAGTATTGTATAGTTATTCAATAAAAACCCTTTCGATCAAAAAAAAAAATCATTCTAATCATCGTAGTTCAAATCGGCACTGAGCTATACAATTAAAAAAAACCGCTTTTAGATTGAACTTTTTCTAGTTTATTAATGTACCTATCAATAACACTATCAACACGACAAACTATGGTGGCCAACTTATCAGCGACTGATTTAATGAACGTACGTATTCATTGCTTTGACATTTTAGGATCAATGAAGGCCATGACAATGTTTAGAAGTTATCAGTTGTACGCCAAATAAATTACGGTTGCCGCAATTGTTTGCATTATTATTTAGCAAAATCTTTCTGAACAAAAAAACTTGACAAATAACAATAATGTAGACTGAAATTGAGATTCGACATTTGCTAGATTATAGGTAGGTATATTTATATAAGTTCTTTGTTGAATACGCAGACACCAGAGCACTAACGCTAGTAGCCCTTACCTTACTAAAAATCTCCCCCCACTTATTAATATTACGAATTACTATCAAACAAAGTGCTGATTTGTTCACCATTTCGATCACCTTAACGAAAACGAGAATTTGCATGGCAAAGCAACTCATCACATATGTCGCCAGGAAGCGCTGCTGCAATAACACACAAATTTAATGCCAATCAAATGGCAATTAAAACTTACACAAGGCACTCATAACCTAAGAATTATTTACTCAGACAAACCGCAATCAAATCTTATCAAGACTGAAGCAATCGAAGTGACACACACGGACGCGATACCCACTGTCTGTTAAAGGTAACCGACTCAAGATGGGCGTTGTTTGTTAGCACCCGATAAGATATGGCGGTTACAAAACGACGCCGCCGTCGCATCGCCGCGTCAACACTTCGGTGCGAGTTTAATTTGAACTTCGATCACGTTAACGAAAACCAAAATAATAATAACTAATAGATTATTTCGTTATAGTTTTGAACGCCTCTGTACCTTACAGCAAATCGGGTAAAAACGCAACTAGAATTTAATATTAATTTTTCGGGGAAAATCGCAACTGGAGAATAACGCAACTGACCCAGCTTTTTTTATCGATAAACAAGGTGAGTTGCAATTTTGTCAAACAAAGCCTCGTCACAGAAAAAGAGAGATTACAACGAGAATTTATATGTCAATATATATAACTCTATGAGGCGCTGCTTTATTGCCATACGAAGGTTTTTTTTAACGTGATCAAATGGCAAATATAAAATTCGCACTATTGCACCCATAACATGCTTTTATTTGCTAATAATCAATTAGGTTAACGAAAACGAGAATTTGTATTAAAAAATTACAATTCGTCTCGTATGTCACCAGGAGACTGCTTCAATAGCAATCAAATTCTCGTTTTTTTAAACGTGATCGATTAGCAAATAAAGGGGTGCTGCTTCAATGCCATTTAAAGAATTTCCTATAAGTATAGAACTTATGGGAATTAGTTATGTAGACTCATTATGCCATTTTCAGAATTTGCCGTTATGCACCTAAATAAATTCACGTTTTCGAAAGCCTTATCGAATGTTGATTATGTATAACTTGCAGTGGGCACTGTGTTTGCGGTACTCTGGCTTAATAATTAGTTGCACATAATGATTATACGTTTATCAAGGGACGCTCGTCTCTCTAGGGACACTCGTACTGCGTAAAAGGAAGCAGGAAAAGAGTATTAGAACCAGAAAGATACATATTGGTTTAAGTAAATAATGATCAATGTTATTTTGATATGATCAAACAAAGTTTTCCACAGGGAAATAATTGTATCACAGAATAAGTAAAATTTGAATTATTAATTTACTTTTTTTTTAACTTTAGAGACTGATTATAACTTCTATAGCAAGTATGTATGTATGATTGATTATTTACATATAATTTTACGCAAATATTGTTGCGAACAAATTACAATTTGAAAAAAGATAAAGTGTTGACAAAATTCCTCGAGCGGGATTCGAATCCGCACCCCATGACATGATGGAGTGCGGGTTCGAATCCCGCTCGAGGAATTTTTTCAACACTTTGTCTTTTTTCAAAAACTAAGTAAGTATGTAAGCAACACAGCTTTATTCAAACTAATGGTCGCCCAGCGGTCGAAATTCGACCGTAATTTTATTGAGGCTGCACGGATTGTATCCTCAGTAATGAAAAATTAAAAAAGATAGAATGTGAGTTTGGATTGGCATTGACAGATGTCGGCCGCATTAAAGACAAACAATACGTGTGTGTCAAATACATGGTAGTGTGTGTAATGATGTTTTTGTTGATTTAATGTATTTTTATGCATAATTTAAAAAAAATATTATAATTCGGATAACCTTCTCTATATAAACTATAAGTGTGCAAAATTTGATACTCCTCCGTCCGCGCAATTTTCGTAAAAACGGGTACAAAGTTTTTGTTTCACGTATTAATATATAGATATATAAATTCAACAATTATCCAAAAAAAAACGTTATGCAATAAGTAGTTTATTTAACTTTTGATTTCTGCGACCCATTATAGACCCCAGTTAACCATTTTTTTAACGAGGTCTGCTATTCCGCATAGCATACCCGACCTCTGGGGAACGGCCGGGCTATGAAGGCCTACCCACCACTATAATTCCGGGGTGTTTGAAAGTTTTTTAACAGACGGCGGCTCATGGGACCGCTTATACCCGTTAACATAGTGTCAGTTCTTCAAACTTGTTACATGATTTATAAAAGGAACGAAACGCAAAGAACGGAAAACTAACGAAAAATGATATTTAAAAAAAGGCTCCTCTTGCTGTTAGCTAGGCTAGGTAGGTATTAATGATTCCAGTGAATTCAAGATCTTCGGAAATCATCTTCTTTTTAAACAAAAATACATGTTTTCTCTAAATCTAAAAAATAGTACTTATAACAAAAATCAGAGACGTTTGTTACAGATTCATTTTTTTTTTAAATTTCATAATAATTTCAAAATACAATTTATTTGTGCCGTTACGGCGAATTTATGCCATATAGGTTTTTTAAATAACGTTTCAAGCGTTCTGCGTTCTGCGTCACATACCGCTTTGAAAGGACTATGGATGGATTTAAATCCGCACTGCGTTAATTTTCGGGTGGAACTACGGCAAATAATATAATTTATTTCAGTCGAACAATCGATTATGGCACGGTCCAAATGGACTTCCTATGAGATTTTTTTTTTTTTTTTTTTTTTTATTATTATTGCATTCTTGACATTTAATTTATACCTAATAATTTCAAGTTTGGCATTAATACTCTAATCATTTGGACATCTAGTTGATTTATATGCAACTTTAAAATCTCATATTTTGTACTTTTATATAATTTAATTTATTTGATATTCCTGTGTTTGAACCTATTGTGTACCTTGTAAAAGGTGGAAATGTAGTGATACATTATATGAAATATTAACATCTATTTATAAATTTTGTAATACTAACCTACATTTCACAATAAAGTATACTATTACTATTACTATTACTATTACTATTACTATTACTATTACTATTACTATATAATTCAAATGTGTAAGACAGCGATTTTTGAACCGGTTACAAATTATCGCGCTGTGATATTAATTAAGAGTGCTCCTTTTTCTCTTATTCGAAGTCACTATTAGTAGTTAACTTATTTCACACACACACACACCCCCACACACACACACACACACACACCCCACACACGTACACACATACATATGTAACCACGCCTTCGTGTTTATATTTTCTGATTACATTTCTGTCTGTCGCATAAACTTTAGTGGGTGCCCACGATACGGGGCTCTCCTGGTGTGGGACCCACGAGTTATGCTTCCTGTATTGTTACAATGTCACTGCATTAGTTTTTGTTTTATTGTTCTTAATTTGTTGTACTTAATTTTGGTGCATACTATGTAACAAATTTTTGAAGAAAATAAATTATTTGTATTTGTATTTGTATTTATTTATGTCAGCGAAAATTCTAGAACAGACATATTTATATCGTTCTAGAAATTACGGCTAATAATCAAATTGTAAATAATTAATAGCTTATTTCATGGCACTTTTCATTTCAAAAACGTACCCACTTACCATATCTCTCCGATATGGTATTTTTTCTATCTTCATATCTGTATCGTTTGTGTTTACTTTATCCTACTCTACAAACATGTAGTCAACGTCACTTTTTCTAGTAATCATAAGAAGTAGGGGTCAGCGAGGAGCTCGATGGCGCAGTGGTTAACGCGCCCGGTCTGCGAGTGCTGATGTTAAGTAACTTTCGCATAGGTCGGTCATCGGATGGGTGACCAAAAATGTATCATCTTGAGCTCCTCCGTGCTTCGGAGGGCACGTAAAGCCGTTGGTTCCGGCTGCATTAGTAGTCGTTAACAACCACCAATCCGCACTGGGCCCGCGTGGTGGTTTATGGCCCGTTCTCCATATCGTATGTATCCATAGGGAAGGCTCGTGCCCCAGCAGTGGCGACATAAAATGAGCTGATGATGATGAGGGGTCAGCATCCGATTTAAAAAAAAATATTAAACGGGTAAGCACCGTGCCTTGATCTCACCTGATGTTAAGTGATGATAAGGCCAATGATGAAGCGCACTTCACCCGGTATCCTCACTAGTGAGGCACTGGCTATCTTATCTCTAACTGCCGGTACACAACAATGCATATTTAGATAAGATGGTGGTAGCTAGTCAGACGGGCAAACAAGCCCTACCACCAACCAAACCCGAGTACACAAACATGTACCCCCCGCTGGGAATCGACCCCGTTCAATTGTTACTTAAATATAAAGACCATTTGCTTTCTAACTATCATCCAGATAAGCTTTAATAAAATTCTATGTAATTTTTTTGTCACTATAGATTGAGGCACAGTTTATAGGCTATATAGGCTAGAGCCTATACGTTTATAAAGTAGTTCGTTCATAAGAATAAAAAATAGAATAAAATACATTATTGTATGTAAGTACATAAAAAAACACATACATGTTACAACGAAATAAAATAAATAAATTGGAGTCGTACAAAAGGCGGCTTTATCACTAAAAGCGATATCTTCCAGGCAACCTAGGGATGATGGAGGCGTTGAAAAAAAAGTGTACTGTAATAATATATTATACATTAACATAAATACACACGTACATACATATACACATATACATACCATTTGAGAACAAAATAAATAGTGGACTAACAGTAGAATTACAATGATAGGTAGGTAGGTGATATTTGACGAGTTTCTCAAAGTAGTTCTGATACTTTCTATACATATTAAGTATTGAGTATCTCTAAGATCTCCCGCCCAGAGTAGACTTACGAACCGATGGCATAATGACGTTCATAAGAGCTATTTGTAGCCTAAACTAAATAAATGATTTTGAATTTTAAATTTAAATTTTGAATTTTGATAGTACGTTTGTCAATCTTACGAAGAATATACCTAGTACCTAAAGCAGAAAGTACACATCGTACGAGTACTTGAACGGGAATCTCCTGATGTCATTTTATTTTATCTACACGACTTATTAGATCATCGAACCTAGTACCCACATCAATATCATTTCGTTTGCTTGGTATTGTTACTCAACTTTGATGTGCGCACAACCATAAATTGTAATTAAGATCGTAATTGTATTTATTTATAAAAATTTTTTCTTGATAATGTAATATGAATTTTGCTTGTTAATAAAAAGAGCGAAAAGTAAAACCATGGAACCTTCGTTTATACCATCATCACTAAACTACTAAACATACCTATATCCAAATAGTCAAGCTCTAATAGTCCTAAATTCATTCAAAAGCACTATTCAGAGTTGAAAGTCCTAAAGACAGTTTATTATTCTTATATCAGCTACTTTCTAGCTAAGAACCACGTTATCGCAAGATGAGGCTTAGGATACGAAGAAAACAAAACTGCAATAAAATCGGTTCATTCGTTCGAAAGTTACAATGCGACAAATATACTGAGACGCAGGCTCGCTTTTGCGTATAATTAATATTAAAAGTTGCGTGAAGTTCGTTAATTAAGCAGGTCTGCGGTGTTCTGCGAATGAAGGGAGTGCCCGGCGTCCAGCCTTGGCGCAATCCCGCTGTGACGTCACCTTATAGGTACTCCTTCCGGTAGGGTGGCAAATGGTGACGTAGGAGCTAGGACAATAATTTCTTATTTTTTTTTATTTAACGACACTTGGACTTCATCTGTCCTGATGGTAAATGACAACGAGACCCAACGTGGAGGCGCATTTTACAATCGCGATATGTACCCCCCGAGGGGAATCGAACCCGGAACCTTTGGGTCTGAGACCGGGGTGGTTTAACTACTAGAACAAAAGCGGTAATTTATTCAAATAAAATGTTTAACGGCGTTTGACACGAACTTAACCATACTTAAAAAGGTGTGCCTAGAATTCTTACTTATTATGAGTAATGCAATGCCCATGTTAGTCCAGTCACCCGATTCGTTGGTTAATTAAAAAAATGCCTGATGACTGTATTAAGAAGTATGGAGCTAAATTCCGTTTAACATTTTACTTAGTATGGAATGCGATAGTTTGCAAGTGTGTAAATTCAAACGTGTAACGCAAATTAACGCAATAATGTTTTTTGGAACAGACAATTGTTTTTTATTACTGATAATAACAGGACAGTGATATCCGTAACTTATCCCCAGTCTTAGAGCATTTGGTTTAATGCTCTAAGCATATAGTATGTATAAACTTGTAATAAAGTCTCTTATAATTAAAGCATTTATCTTTCTATTTTTCTATATTTAGCATCAAAAGTGTATTTTGACTAGGGAGTAATGTGTTACCCGTTAGGAGCGAATGTGAGACTCTCACCCACCCGTCCTCAGCCCAGAGTGGGAGAAAGGCAAGGGGAATGGCAATTATCCGTAGCTACTCGTATGAGCGTCTTATTACATACCCTATTTACTTTAATTTTGTCAAATTATATGGAGCACCTAATTCTATATATGATTAAAGTTGATATATTATGTAGGTACCTACGTAATTTATTTTCAGAATTTTGTTTACCTACAATGTAGCAGTCTATACAATCACGACTGGACTGGCATATTTATCCCAGTCTTAGGAAGCTCGAGTGAAAATCGAACCTTTTTCTAGTCGAAATTTCTTCTAGTAAAATTTTATCTTGTAACTATATATATCATCGAGATTGCAAAATTCCAAATAATAGAAGTATGTGAAATTACTTCATCATCAGCTCATTTTATGTTCCCACTGCTGGGGCACGAGCCTTCCCTATAGATGGATAGAGAGAACAGGCCATAAACCATCACGCGTGCCCTAGTTCGGATTGATGGCTGGCGCATTTAAAATAACTTATTAAAGTTAAAATAAAGTTAAAAAAAGTTTTATTTAGTCGCTTACACATTCGTCGTCACATTTTATCAACTGCAAATATTTTGACAAAACATCTAATTATATCAGAGAAATAAGGCCCTAGCATTTAAAAAAAATTCAGGCTAGTTTTTGTTTACTTTTCCTGACACAAAAATTGTAATATTTTTAAGAGCGGCCTCTCTGTCGGCTCCTTTGAATGAAACTACGGGCACGTGTAAGCGGTGAAGGCATTGTGGCCTCTCTGTTTCGGCTCCTATGAATTGAAACTACCGAAAGTGCTTTATTTTATTTTTTAATAGAAATGTCTTTTGGCTTTTTTCTTAAAAACTAGCGTATTTATTCATAAACATAGTTTATAATATGTTGTTGTATTTACCCTCAAAATATTTGCAGTTGATAAAATGTGACCTTATACATATACTGTTATTGGTATTGTTACGGACAGAAGTCTCGATTATATATTTGTATAAGTTTAGTTAGCAAGTAAAACAGCATAGATGTAATATAGTTAACATATTTACGTAAATTAAGTCTAATATGTTATTGATAATAAATGTTTATTCTTTTGTGCTTTTTATTGGTAAAAAAGTAAGATTTATAGGTTTTCTAAAGTTAAAAGGGCCAGGTAAACGTACCCAGGGGACTAATGCCTCACTAAGTAAAGTTAATTAAAATAGTTAATTAACTTTTAATGTAAATAGAAAAGATACCGTAGGGTACATGTTAATGCATAAAGAAAAGAGAGGTCCGAGCGAAAGGGACAGCTGCATATATTACGACGTAACGTTTAGGCTAAAATGTAAAACTACCCACATGGGCCGGCAGCTGTACCACAACGTCGCTAGTTCCCGGCCTAATATGTGTATAAGTCACGGCCGGTCAGAGCAAATTTCGTAAGCTCTCCGGACTGTCCGCACCCCAGCAAGAAGAATAAAGAAGCAATAATCTAGAACCGAGTTTTAATACAGTCCACATCGAAGCACGACGGCCGATCTGTAGTGGCTATAGCCAGTCACGAACAGGTGGGTTACTCTTAAAACACAATTGCAATAATCAATTTCCAATCCCAAATCTAAAAAACTCAAATGGCACTCTTAAAAGCGATAATAGCGCTACATTGGAATTAAATTGGGTGGAAATTGAGTGAACAAATTATTATCGAGATGGGGTGTTCCGAAATTGCGAAACTTATCCCAATATCGATACATTGGAATTGTATTAAGATTGAGTTTGCGTCAAGAGTAGCCTACCAGGTATAGTTGATTGAAGAGACTCATCAACGACGTCATATCTCTTACTACAAAGCTCGGTTGATAGTAATCTGTGTCATAAATGTTAGCGTGTATGTCAGGGGGCAAGGTGTGGTCGGAGGCCGGGCCGCAATCCAGTGACCGCAGAGGTTATAAACGGAATTGGTGTGAGCCTTTAGCCCAGCGTCATAGTAGCTTCCTTAGCTCGCGTAAGTTATATCTTATTGTTTTGTGAAAACGAGAACACTACATATTGGAATGAAACAATTGGCACGGATGACTCGCTTTGTTTGATATATTATATTTCTGTAGTTACGTTTATTTCCTTTTTCCTTATTGTTATTGTGTTTTTGATGATTTGATCGAATAACACGTATATAATATTTTATACAACAATAAATTTAATTGCAATGAAATTTCAATTCAATTAAATAACGACTGTAGTGGTCTGGGTACCACAGAACAACTGAATTCTATTGTGTCTGGGCCCGACGGCGGTCAATAAAATTAAAACCATTGGATCATGTATTACAATCAGACCAAATATCTAAAGTAAATCTGTGGTGAATATTGATTTCTATTGTTTTATTCTATACCACGGATTGCTGTTTTTTTTTAAATTTAAGGTAACTACGTCGTAATAAAGTGTTTAATTAAAATACCAAATATATAGTCTAGTTATTACTTTCGTTTCATTTGATAATGATGCACACATCCAAGTTTCTTCTAGTCTACCGATTATGATTAGAAATTTACCTATTTTGTATGTGTCATAATAAATTATTTATAGAACATTGTAGTTTGTTACAGGTTTGATGTGAAAGCTTACTAACCCTTGAACAGGTGCGGCGCACAATCTGGGCGGTGACGTCATGCGTGCCCATAAACGGAATTAGTTTAGTGTGGGGTGACTGTGATTTCAGGGCATGTTGGACAATCACCTGTATTGTATTAGAATTGATGATACCCTGTGGTTACCATAAATCACTATTTGACACATTATTATGAGCTTGTGGCAATATCTAGACACCATAGATAAAATATTTTTTTTTAAACAAGGAATGTAGTCTACAAAAATAACATATTATAATTTGAAAAAGACAGTGTTGAAAAATTCCACGAGCGGGATTAGAACCTGCACCCCATGACATGCCGGGTCAGGTGCACTACTAACTATTGAGCCACTATATCATAGTTGGTAGTGCACCTGACTCTTTGTCTTTTTTTTTAATTGTAATTTGTTTGCAACAATATTTGCGTAAAATTATATGTGAATAGTCATTTACAAATTGTAATTTTGTTGGCTTAGCTTCTTTGTTGAGACCACTCGTGTCTTCAAGTATCTATTATCATATTAAACCTATTAAAATGCACATTGACTTTGAGTGTAACTAAGTAATTGTGCCTGTTATGTTAAGTAATAGCAGAAACTGCGAAAACTGAAAGGCCGTCAATACAGGCCGCTTTCGTTAGTTCAAAGAAGTCGTCAACAATATTTAGCGGCTCATTTATTAAGCCGCTTAGCGCATTAGGCACCTGTGTCACACAGTTTTGCTTTTTGTATAAGTAACATATCAAAAGAAGGTAACTCTCCAGATTTAATGTCAAAAATGGTTTTAATGCAAACTATTTATTATAGACACTTACCCTAAGCCTAACCTAGGCCTTATAAAAAACTCCGACGAGTTTGCGTTTAACCTCGTTTTACCATTGTAACGTGGAAGTGTTGATTTTGTTAACATCACTTTTATAATAAACACCAAAGGTATCGTAATTTATCTATGTCGACAAATAAATAATGGGCTGCCAGGATTTACAGAACCCTGTAAATGAAAAATGTCGCTTTGGTTGAACTAAATAATGTCAGTTTATTTTTGCAAGCGAAAATAACCGTTATTGTCTTATAACGTACGATACGGGTCATCGTTGGTACCATCTGGTCACAGGAAGACTAAGCGTTTCCCCTCCGAGGAATGAAGTATCCCGCCCTCCGTCGTCAACGTGTAACGCGTTCGCTGATGACTACGTTGACTATGGCAATTTCGTCACCGTCCAGTAACCGAGCGCTCAACGTCTCAATTACAAGTGTCGAGGTAATCTCCTGGCGGCGCGGCAGAGGCGCGCTAATGTCGATAAGTAATACACTGAAAAGGCGTCCACCCGCGACAACGGTGACCACACGTCTTAAAAGGTTAGGAAAACGTGAATTTCAAGAATTAAAAAAAAGGAAAGCAATTTGCGTAAGAGACACGATGTACGGTATTTGAATCGTCAATTGTTTTTTTATTTTCTGGAAAAATTCCATCTCCGATACTGCAGAATTTTTGTCCAACAAAAAAAAACAGAATTGATGAGTTTATAGATGATACTGCTGAGTTTATAGTTGATGATGATACTTGGATACTGCATAAAACGGTTTAAATATATATACATGTTTTTGAAACTACACATATTTGAAACGATTACGCTACGACCGCTACGAATGCTACGACTCGCGTAACTGCTACGACGACTACACGTTACTTATTATTTTTAGTAGTCGCAAGTCGCAACGCAATCGTAGCATAAGTTAAGGGCTACGATTTATGTGGAAGCTCAATAATTGAACCCGCAATTTGGAAAAGTTTTGAAAAAATTGCCACGGTTGGGATTTTAACCCGTACCTTCTGACAGACTGGGTTAGGTACACTGCCAATTACGCTATCGTGGTCACGCTATGGTGGCTACTCCGTCTAACCCGAGCAAATTTATCTACCTGCCTTACTTAATAAGCATAAGAAGCCTTTAATAACCACGAGCGGGATTCGAAATCCCTCTGACAAACCTATCCATGCATTTGACAATTGACCCATTTCTCAGATGCGACTACCCAACAGCCGCTAAAATTTGGTAGCTGTAAAAAGAGGCTAAGTTCCGCACCCCGTTTTCGTCAAAATGGGATGTACCGGGGCACTCCTGCCTGATTTCAGTGATTAAATAAGGTGAAGCCCCTTTATGTCTACGGTAATGTGCGTCGCGCAGGCGATGCGATAGAATGGCCTACGTATAGTTCATTAAACCGCCTCTCTGGTCTAGTTGTTAGACTATCGATATCAAACTTAACGTCCCGGGTTAGGTATATTTTTAGGTATATTGTATATCGTAATGTACTCGGTATGTATGCAATGAAACAACTAATTAAATATTACAAATAATTAAAAACATATCTTTGAATGGTTTTTATTTGGGAACATAAAATTTTAACTTACTTATTTATGGTGTTATGAGTTTGAAGCCCGACTTGAAAATACTCTATGTATTTATTTATTTATTGTATTTATTCTAATCTTAGTGCAACATTAGCCGCTCTCACGTTACTCACTTTTCAATTTCCATTATCCTATATTAATTAAGGGTTGTTTCCAGACCTCCATAGCCTAGCCTGCACAGTTCTCGTAAACCATTCAAAAATTTTAATATAAAAAAAAACTTTCCTTCTTCTTCACGGGTTCCCATGAAGTTGGTGGGAGTAAATACATGTAGGTGTGAGAACGACTCTTAATAAAATAAAGACGTATAGATCCAAACACGAACATTAAAACGGAACGACTGATAAAGGCATAGTATAAGAAATTCAATTCCTTATACTGTATTATGGGAAACTGCCGTTCGTTCGTTTATTAAATTTTAATGACGTTTCACTGTACGTGGCATAAAAAATGAAAACTTGAAGTGAATCGAACAAAAGAACACCGGTAATTACGAGACTCGCGGCAACCATGTCGATAAAATATGCATTTAAAATCGCGAAGCCGATGAAGTCGATTGGTAATTAGATAATTTTAAAATCGTTTCAGCTAATTGATTGTTACATTACTGAATGCGCTTTTCCGCGCATTTTTAAGTTACCGCAGGCACTAACATTACTAATAATACTACACATTGAAATAAACAGTTTTTACGAATTCATCGCATTAAAGTTTTTTTACTTAAACGTATAATTAAATGAAAACGAAATTAAATGCAATTTTTTTTTTGTTTTTAACATATATGTCTGTGTGGTGTTGTCGGACGCAGAGAATAGCACCAACCCATCTCTTCCCCTGGGTGTCGCAAAAGGCGACTAAGGGAGTTTAAGACCCCGTGCATATCGAAAAGCACCCGCGCGGTGGCGGGTAAACCACAACTAGAATTCCCTAGGAGGGTTGGTGACAGGCAAGCGGCCGGCCGTAAATACGAGTAGGTACTTTGTCAAATCCTTAGTAAAAGTGTACGTAACAAACGGACATTTTGCGCCGACCCCAAGTAATACGAGACCAGGGCATGAAGAAGAAGAGTACAGCATATTATTATAAGACATAAAGTACAAATGGCGACCTTATCGCTAAAAAGCCATTTCTTCCAGGCAACCATGACATGGTACCTATATTATGGTATGGTATGGTATGGTATAATGTAGATATTTGATTTTAATCGATGAATCGATCATGCGCTTGTCAACCTCTAATGATGTCCTTTTAAACACGGTACTAGAGAGTTTTGTTGCTGACCGATGACCGTACCAACACGGCTGCCCCATTTCAAAACCTAGTAAGGAACATTTTTTGTAAAAAGAGGTTTTTGCATTAATCTTCCAAATATTGTAAGTCCCTACACAATACAAAAACACCAGCATTGATATCTAAGATATAAACATAGATATTGAAGCAAATATATATAATATATAAAATAAAAAATAAAAAATAAAAATAATATAAAATAAAATATGTAATATACACATAAATCAATACATCAATAACATTTCATGTTTCGTATTTTATATATTATACAACCGAAAGATTTTTTCTTACCCTTACTTCCTACAAATATTTTCGAAGGCTAACCTATTTTACGTTTATACGCTCTCCTGTAAAATTTGCTTTTAGGTCCTTACTAGGTTTTGAAATGGGGCAGCCGAACAGTTTGAGTTGGTACTTCCAAACTACCTCAAAATACAGAGTGAATTGAGACTTAATGCTTCCCGAAGGCCCGGGGCAGAGGGACATTATTGCTGCTAATTACCGGGACACGTCGCACGGGCTGTGACGTACGGATATTGCAGCGGGAAATTTAGGGTAATTGCTGGCAATGCGATCTCTTTGGAAATGCAGCGTTTTATTGGCGCAAGTAGGTAAGGCTTTATTATTAGCTTGTATAAAGCTATTTATAAAGCTATGTATGTAGCTTTATAATTATAATGTGTAAAGTATGTACCTATATGTATAAAATAAATATGAAGAAGTCCTAAGTACTGTTATTGGTTACAAATATACTTTCTTTCAAGGTCTGCCTTGTGTAGACTTACAAAACGATGGCATAGTGACATTCATCTACTTGTAGCCTAACTGAATAAATGATTTTGATTTTTTAATTTTTAATTTTTTCCACACCACAGCTAGGTTTGGAAGGAAGTTTCTTTAGAGATCATCTTATGTATGCCTTGTGTATTTTGTGTTTTATTGTATGTGCTAAGTATATTACAATATAAGATTATTATTAAATAGATTTTATTCTACTTAAGAATACTTGCATAGTAATCTATTTTTTGGACGCTATTATGATAAACGATTACTGTACCGGTGTGTCTAACTTTTAATTATGCGATGTCTGTTACTACAAACAAAAATAGTAGTGAACTTTGTCTCACCATTACTTTAAAATATCACGAACATTATTGACGCTGACTTCTTGGCGGGAAAGTGAAGAGTCATGTCTGCGGTTTTGTTTTATTTTCTAAAATTTGTGTTATGTCGAATATTAATGTGAAATAATGGTGGATTATTAACCGTTAAGTGTTCGTGAGTGTGCATGAGTGTTGCAAATGAAACAAAACAGTGCAACGTCACTTTTCAAATTCTCTCAAGAAGTCCACCCGAGGACTTAATAAAGCCCCACATCTTTACTGAGATACTCGAGGGGTTGGGGGGTATATCATTTCTCACTTCTCGTTTCTATTCATTCATCATCATCATCATACATGAAAGAAATTATTATTGTTTAAGTATTGTAAGACTTTTTCATTGGCTAAATGCTTGTGCAAAGCCATTATTAAAAAAAAAAAAAAACATTATTGACAGATAACACAGTCGTGTACACTTTTGATTGGCGTCTTTTTTTTCTTTTTTTATAGATAGCTCGGCAAATGACTCCATTCCACCTGTTATTAAGTGGAAATGGAGTCCAGACGCGAAAATAACTCTTGCAGCGTGAAAACAAACGTAGCATCAGCTAACCTCACTCTGCTGGCCCACAACGTGCTTCTTCACGCCTCTTTTGAAGGACCCCATATCATAGGAAGGAGGGCACTTTTGAACTTTTATGAGAGTCACTTCTTGACGGGAAAGTGATGAGTGCAGATTTGTGTTATTTTCAAAATTTTGTGTTATGTCGAATATTAATGTGTTATAATGGTGAATTATTAAGAACGTGCATAAGTATTGGCAAATGAAACAAACAATGCAACGTCACTTTTTAAATTCTCTCAAGAAGTCCGCGTAAGGTCTCAGTAAAGCCCCACATTTTTACTGAGATACTCAAGGGGTTGGGGGGTCATTTCTCACTTCTTATTTCTATTATTAATTCATCATCATCATACAGGAAGGAAATATTGTTTATTTAAGTATGTATGTATTACTTGTAAGAAAAAATACTTTGACACTGGCTAAATGTGCTAATCGCACGAAGCCATCAACTAAGGAATATAAAAGTGCATCTGAATGTTGATTTTTGTCAAAAGTTCAAATATATCTTTATAAGTCAGAACGCTCAGATCACTTTCACGTTGACTGTACCAAGTTGACTGTTTATTAATACTGCTGTTTTGTGGCTTTGTGTCAATTTGTGAACGTAGATATTCGCATTGTGGAGCAGCGGCGGGTTCAATGAGACGCGACTAGAGAGCACTGCAATTACCCGGCTACATCGAAACCGCAACCTATCGGCCGCAAACGGACAGAATAACGCGGAAACATTTAATTTTGTTGGTGTACTATTTGTTAACTAGCTAAGTAGTAAAGTAAAGTAAATAGCCTATAACTGTCCCACTGCTGGGCAAAGGCCTCCATTAGTACTATATAATACATTATTAATATGATTATTGTTATTACTTTGTAATTATTATTTATTACTTTAATTTATAAATCTATATTTTTTTTTACTTTTTTCTTTTGCTGTTGTTTCTATTGTAGTAATTACAACTTAGGAATAACTACATTTTTTGATATTTTTTTTTGTATAGCATAGCGTATTGGTGTAATGTTGTGTTATTATTTACATAAATAAATAAATAAATCAATCATTGAAATCAAGTCTTCTTATGCTGCTTTGTATTGTAACCTATGTGGAGAGCAACTGCCTCCTGACATACAGGCTTTTAGCCTAGTTTTAAATAATAATAATAATAATTTATTTATTTATTTAGACAACAAAGATCCATTTTTGTTAGTAACAATTTGACTTATAAATATGTTAGTAAAGTATTTTTAACATTTAAAATAACATTAAAATTAAAATTACAACACACTAAATAATTATACTATGTATTATTATACTCCCCATGTACTGTACTACAGTGGTTTAGGTACTCGCAGTCAAACCTACTTGCAAACACTCTTAGTATACCGTTGGGGCTGGCCCGGATCCTGGTTGCAGGACAAATTTTACAAAAAAAAAAAAAGTCATCGCTACAATTGATGGGTAATGGCTTAATCACCACGCTTGCCAAATGCGGGTCGGTGATCACAAACCCGGGCATGGCCGACCTGGGAATTGAACCCGATACCTTTGGGTATCTGACCGAGCGATTTGCCACTTGGCCACCGAGGCGTTAATAGTAAAAAAAAGATATCAATGAGAAACTTTAACGCAAAACACACAAGAGCGCGAAGCCTGCCAGATTACACACTGCTTTAATGGGATTATGAACCAATTCTCGTGTGCTTCCATAATCTAATAGGGTATTTGACTACAATGAAAATATAGATCAAACTGTTGTTAACTTAACAGTAAACATTTTTTTAAACCAATTTATCCAGCACATAATTTTAAAATAAGTATATTTTTAATAAAAAAATCATTTATAAAATAATTAAATTTTTATGATTGACCACGTGATCGAAAACGCACGTAGTGATGTCGTGACGTCATTTGCAAGCAAATCAAAGATGTCACTCGAAGTTTTGTACGGTGTGATTTGACAGCTAACAGTTTGTTTACATACAACTGACGTCACGTCACGTGACCTGCATGCATCGTTTTGGCGGTTATTTTATTTAATTGAATTTTAATGGCGATTTTCATAAAATATAAAGAAATTCACAACGAATTAATCAAATTTCAAATATATTATGCTATATTGAACCATTAGACATATTTTTCTAAAACCTGTCAAATACCCTGAGTCCCTGACATTTGCGTGTGCGTGGAAAATACTAAGTTTAATAAAGAAAATTTAGGTTTTCGTAAATCTTGTTGAATTTAAAAAAAATCACCGTCATGGCGATCGATGGCTTAGCTTATTGCCGTGACACATGCTGAGCTGGAGACTTTTTTGCCTCTGTTTCATTGCATTATGCTTTTTTCTGTAACCCTTATCTATGTTAAATTGTGCAAAATAAATTAATTTATAAAAATATCTTTCCGGCAATCGAAATGTTTGTGTAAAAAGCTTGATGAGCTTCCATACATGCATAATTTTAAAATGCCTATGGTCAAAAACGTAATAGGTCCTTACTACAAACTCTTACAAAAATACTTATTTATTTTACAAAAAGAGAAAAAGACAATGACAGACAAATACTTTTTTTTTCAAAATAATTATCTTCATACTGATTTATATATATACATACAATTTTACGCAAATATTGTTGCGAACAAACTACAATGTTGTTGAAAACAGTTGAATTGAATGAATGAATGAATGAAATTGAATGAATTGAGTTGAGTTGAATGAAAACAGTTTTGTCTGTACTATGCTTGTGATTTTACAGGAAAGTCATTTATTATATCTTACAACATTCAGTTTATCGATAAGCAGAGCTTCACCCTTAGCGCTAAAAAGTTTGATATTGTGCGCAAAACAAACGGTTACGAAAAGAAGCAATAGAAACAGAAACCCTGTTGTAGAGACAATGTATTTTAATTTCAATTGTTCATTATTGCCGATAGAAAGCTAGAGGTTTCATAAATGGGTTTGATAAAAGATTTTGTACATCGTTGCATATTTAAAGTAAGCATGGAGGCCCATCTCTCGCTAGGGTTGCCAACCGTACTCTAAAATAGAGTATTGTACTCTATATCATGTAGGCGTACTCTATAATCTATAACACTAATAGAGTGTGCTAAAATGCTCTTTTTTACACAATGTTTACTATACTAGTGCCAGTCATGTAATATTATGCATACCCATTATCAGAACCAAAAAAGTTCAAAAAGCTCTTGATCTATATAAATTTAGAGTTAGAATGTTTGGACTCATGCAATTCTTTTAAAAACCATGAAAAATTGTTATGTGCTGCAAAATGTACAAAAAATACTTTTTTAAAAATATAAAAAAATGATACTCTTGTAGGGAAGCCTGGTGGTAGGAAGGAATGCCACATTGAGGAAGGGCAAAGGGAAGATCTTCCTCCGAGCTGGGTGGTATAGCTCGGGGACCGAGGTCCAACGGATGTTAGTTGGAGTTGCTATATATAGCGAAGGAGACGGTGAAACTTCGCTACCGCGATGCAGGCTTCCCATACTATTTCAACGTCGTAGTATGGCGACGTCGTTGGTATGCGTTTGTGGCGCCATCTGTTGACACAGTTGAGAAGGTATTTGCTTCGTGTCAATGTGCGGCGTATGCGGTAGGTGGAGCCGCCACATCACTCCCCCCCTGAGACCGGAGGTCGAGATGCCAGTGAGTGTGCTCAGCAGTCAGTGCGTTAGAGCTTGCAAGTGCCAGTGGAGAGTGCTACTGCAGGATGCCCCAGTCTGCGGTGAGTCGAGACGGGTGGGGTGAAGGCGCGTTGCCAGTGATGCAGTGTGCTGCTCCTGTCTGCGGTGAGTCGAGACAGGTGATGATGACGGTGGGTCCGAGCTGCTGGTGTGCAGGGCTGCCACGCCGGAGTGATGCGGCCGACATTGATGCACCGGTCGTGGGCTGCGGAGACCAGGTCGGAATGATGCCGTCGAGTGTGCCGGAGGTCCAGGAAGCGTCGTCCAAGATGCTGCGATGGAACCTTGTGGCTCGATTGCTGGCTTGCTGTGACTGCTGGCGAAGGTATCTGGTGGATGAGGAGTGATGGATGGGCGCTGCTGCGATGATGTTGAAGGTGCTTCTGTGCTCTGTTGGGGTCACCAATTTAGGGAAGCTTGTGGTACATCACGTCGGGGTCACCACTGTAGGGAAGCCTGGTGGTAGGAAGGAATGCCACATTGAGGAAGGGCAAAGGGAAGATCTTCCTCCGAGCTGGGTGGTATAGCTCGGGGACCGAGGTCCAACGGATGTTAGTTGGAGTTGCTATATATAGCGAAGGAGACGGTGAAACTTCGCTACCGCGATGCAGGCTTCCCATACTATTTCAACGTCGTAGTATGGCGACGTCGTTGGTATGCGTTTGTGGCGCCATCTGTTGACACAGTTGAGAAGGTATTTGCTTCGTGTCAATGTGCGGCGTATGCGGTAGGTGGAGCCGCCACACTCTTTTTTGTAAGTCCGTACTCTTTATTTACCTCCTTTGAAATCCGATATACTCTATTTCTTCTAATAAAAGTTGGCAACCCTATCTCTCGCCCCTCCCCCCACCCAATTCCTACTCCAATCAAGATCCAACTCCTTCCTCAAGGCCGGCAACGCATCTGCGATTACCTTGGTTTTGTGGGTGTCCATGGGCGGCGCTGATTACTTTACATCAGGTGACCCGCCTGCTCGTTTGCCACCTTTTAACATAAAAAAACGACTGCAAAAACGGCATAGCAATTTAGTTTTTCATGTCCTACTTCTTAGGAAAACACGAATTGGAAATCTCGAACAAAACCTCTCACGGTGTGAAGCGTATTTACCTATGTACCAACGAACTGACAACCTTAATGTCTACGGCATAAGGCAGGGTGTTGCACACGCTGGATTAGCGAACTTAAGCCGTGATAAAACTTCAGACGCAGCTTTAAAGTTCTTTGGTTAAGGACATCATCATAACCCAGTTGTGGAATAACGTGGCGGTGGCGGGGGAAGTACGTGAACTAAATATGGCTATGGATAAGCGCGATAGAAGTTGCTGTTAGTCACCTATGGCCTTTATAGCGTGACCGGACACTTTGGGGGAGCGGAGAAACTAAAATGCGGGGTTTCTTGCGCTCATTCTTCTCCACAGCTAAAATAAATAAAAATAGATAAATAAATATAAATAAGAATAAAAATAGACGCCCTGAATGGGTACCGTAGAATGGGGTTACTTTTGATATAAGGATTTGATTAAGGATTAATAGCTGCGACCAATGTTACACTTGATTCAAAAGTAGCCCCGTTCTATCGTAGTAGGTAAAAAAAATGTTTGGACGATTAAAAAGCACTTTTCTAAAGTTTATTTGAATAAAAAAAAAATACTTTGACTTTGACTTTAAAAGTTTTCTAAGCCGTAGTGATCGAACCTTCTCAGAGGGTTTCTAGATGGAATGGCATCACGCAAGCTTGTCCTCGTCCTCTACTAGATTTTCTGAGGTCGGTTCAGAAACAAAAGGGGGAAAAAAGGCTAGGACCTTGGCTCGGGTTGACCGAGTCGTGGGGATTATAAGCGCGAGCCATTGTGTTCAACATACAATGAGTTCTTGGAGATAGACGACGCAAGCCACCGAGGTCGACCCAGGAAGAGTTGGCGAGATGACTGAACGCACACCAGAGCAACTAGTATGAGTAGGCTCGTGAAATAGACAAGTGAAAGGATTTCGGAAAGCCTTTGCCCAGCCATCGAACAACATAGGCTAAGAAAGAAAAAAGTTTTTGAAATGCGCTGCGAGAAACTTGTCAAACCTTTTTGTTACTAGCAAAGCCTTTTCACGAACTGATCCAAGTTGGTATTTATCTAATCAATGCATCGCTTCATAGCTTATACAGGGTAAACGCGGATATTTTCAGACGTACGTACATTTATAAGTACGTTTGTGAAAGCGGCTAAATTAAGAAAAAAAGAAAAAATATCACAAATGTACATTCATGAAAGCGTTTAGTTTAATATATTATTTTATGCTAGCCTTTTTGTTCGCTTATGTTAACATTCGCAAAAGTTGTTTCGTAAACGTTAGAAAACTGTTACTTTAGATACTTATTATCTGCCCTATGTAAAATAATACACACCGATACCTTCCAACACATACAAATATCCACAACACTTAGGTACCGACCTGAAAACATTCGCTCCAATACAATGCGGTGCGCATCGAAAAATAATATTATATAAATAGCAAACATTTAAGTAAATGTTGTCAAAACTCAGGAGAGGACCCAACAACGTGTTGTCTTAACTCAGCACATATGAAATGCAATGGAAACTGCATGAAAATGTAAATGTTAGTAAAACAACGTGGCTCTTCCCATTTCGAAGTTGCACGCTACGAAGTACATTACACAAAGCACAGACATAAAATAAGGAGACTGCAGAAAGTAAGCTTCTTAAAAACGTGCTCGAGCGACACACACATAGACAACCTCACACGGACACGAAACTCTCGTAACAGCTGCGCTCGGACTGGTTCGAGATAGTCCGTCTCCGTAGACGGGTATATGTCGCACTACCAAAACAATACTGTTATAACTAAAAAAATACTGATGTTAGAGATTTTATCGTATTATAAAAAAAAACGAGCGAGCCTTACAGTAGTCGCATATGATGTGTAATATTTGACATCTCACCTTAGTAATAAGCAATTTTAACATTATATTCTGAAAAAAATGGGTCAGGTATTACATCATTTTATAACTTAAAATAAATACAGTAAATACTTATTAGAAGACAATTTTGACATATCAAAATGACCTTTGATAGTCAAATGACACAATATGTCACATATAATAATAATATGTCATGGTCATACAAAATGGCGCGCGTTTGCGCGCTTCCCCGACTTCCTGTTAGCGGAAAGATGTTACACATCAATAACAGTATGGTTTAATGTCAAATATCAGTATATTTTAAGTAACAGTGTTTTATTTTATAGTGCCATGTGTGCGTTACTCCAGCGCGGTATGTATTAAGCTTACCTTCTGGGGTCTCTTTATTTTGTGGCATAGAGCACAGAACTCAAATATCTGTGGCACAGAGTCATCTCCCGAGCGCGGAGTAACTTCGGGCCTGTTCAAACGGACGCTCGTCATACAAAACAGCTTTAAAGTTATTCTGTGCTTAAGCAAGTTTAAACTACTGACATACTTAGCGAGGTGCTTTGGAGAAATCTATTGTGAATAACTACTTACTTAGTACATAATTGGAACAGGCAGCTTGGTTTAACTTAATATCTCGTAAACAACCAAGGAATTTTGGAATCAGAGTGCTTAATGCGAGTTTTTTACTATTTGAATTCATTCGATCACGTTAACGGAAACGAGACTTTGTATGGCATTGAAACAGCGCCTCCTGTGAGTTTATTAGGCCAGGTTAGCTTCGGGCCTAGTGTGAGTTTGTTTTCTATCCGTATTTTTTTGATTACGTTTACGAAAATGAAAATTTGTATGGTAAAATTTTAATTCTTCTCGTATGTCGCCAGGTGGCGCTGCTTCAATGCCATACTAATTTTCGTTTTCGTTAACGTGAAATGTCAAACGAAACTCACACTAGGCATTGACAAACGAGGTGACAAACGAGGCGACAAACGAGGTGACAGACGAGGTGACAAACGAAAGAGCAACCCCGCTTGTCAAAACTTTTTTTAACGGTTTTCCAAAAAAGGAGAGTAAAAATGATGACTTTTAAATAAATTGAATGGCAAATAAAACTCGCGCTAAAGGATTGCTAAAGGTCGTGGGTTCAAATCCCACTTCAGGCAATGTGTGTGAAAAGCGCTATTTTTTTCTCATGCACTATGAGTGAATTCACACAAGATCGGCTTTATATATTTGTATGTTATATAAAAGCAAAATAAATAATATGTTGTGATCCTATTGCCGTAAGGAAAACACCCTGTAATTGTAATTGTAAGTAAGTATTGTAGCGTTCGCCACATTCGACCTTTTTACCATTGAGAATGGTTATCAGATGCAAATCGCCTGAGACGTAATTTTTGGCCATAGCTCCGAGGATTTTGGGAGGATCGAGATGGAAATAGTACCAAGAGTTGAGGAATTGATCAAGACACGTGTGAGCTTTGAATTTTGAAAATCGGCTGGAATCTTTTTTTGAAATTTTGAAAATTGTAAAAAAATTGGGTTTTATGGGGGGTGTTTGTATACTAAATTGTAAATATTAAAAAAAAAACAGACTTAAGAAAAAAATTAAAAAGGGTCCTAGGGTATTAGTTTAGCTACACAATGGCGAAATAATTTTGGAAATCGGTTAATAATTGTGACCTGTAGGTGGTCCCTTTAGATTTGGTATTGTAGAAAAACGGGTGTAGCTTCTATGATTATTGACCGATCGTCATGGTAATAATGGTGTTAAAAGATGCGGATGCAGGCGAGAAGTGTATTCAAGTTAGAATTGTGTTATTTAAAATAAAATGTTTTTTTTTCGTATATTGTTGTATTCATTTTCAATGCTCCGATTCTTGCGGGGACTGCAAAATCTGTGAATTTTTGAATTTGACTGATTTTGATGTTTTGCTCTCATTGTGTAGTCTTTTATGTTTTTAATTTTGTATTTTTCATAACTGAATTCTAAAATTGAGTCATTAGTAACTCTTCTTGCTATTTTTTCCAAACATATTTCGGCTTTGTTTGGTGTTATTATAAGGTTTGGTATCTTTATTATGTTATGTGTTAACCCTTCATAAGGCAGTGGCATATATTAATTAATTAATATTATTATAGTATATTAAGTATGTTTATCCGTTGTCTAGTTAACCATATAACGAGTTTCTTAAGGAAGCTTTTCTTGGGGCTAGATAATTGGTGTGAGTGTGGGAAACATTTATTTATTTATTTATTTATTTATATAAATTGCCACCATATTTTGAACTTTATAAAATTGAGATAAGGTCGAAAACCAATGAAAAATTTGTACATGCTGTGCCTGTTGAAGGGTTAAATAATGTTTTTATAAAAATAATATCCTGTACTTGCGTACCTACCGTAAGCGCGAGCGCGTCCGGTTTCGCGTTTCCTTTTTTTTAAATGAAATTCAGTTATTTCGGAAAATATATTTAACTTTTTAATAAACATGTCATTTTACTAATTTCCTGAATTATGGTATTCTGAACCGTGCTAACCATTAATTGTGTTTTTCTAACATATTTTATTTTCTTTGTCTTCTCTTATTTTGAAATATACTAAATTATATATGTCCGTTTGTTAATAAAGTGTTTATTTTTTATTTTTTACTTGCTAACGGATTAGACCGTTGTATGATGTGATTATAGTTTGCACGTTTTAGTACGTAATAATAAATAAATAAATAAATAAAAAGATTTCTATGTAAGTATATCAATGTAATCAAAAGTACTAAATGAAACCGCGGGGCACATATAGTATAAAATATTCACCAGCACATTTTTTGTTCTCACAGCTGGGACACGCGCCTTACTAATAATGGATGGATAGGGAGAACGGGCCATAAAACCACCACTCGAGCTCAGTGCAGATTGGTGGTTGTTAACGACAGCTAATGCAGCCGGGACCAACGGCTTTACGTGCTTTCAGAAGCACGGAGGAGCTCGAGAAGATCAACTTTTGGTCACCCATCCGATGACCGGTCTTTGAGAAAGTGTCTTAACCTTAGCGATCGCAGACCGGGTGCGTTAACCACTGCGTCATCGAGCTCCCCATCATTCATCGAGTATAAAATATATTGAATATTATATGAATGAAATATTGCTAAAACAATTTGCTTGGCCACGAACTGTAAAGGTCACAAACTTTAAGGTCGGGTCACGCTTAATTTTGCTAATAAAATTAACTATCTACCAATTGAAGTATGGATTAAACTTTTTTTTTTAAGTTAAAAGGAGGCAAACGAGCAGGCGGGTCACCTGATGGAAAGTAATCGCCGCCGCCCATGGACACCTGCAAAACCAAAGTATTCGCAGATGCGTTACCGGCCTTGAGGAAGGAGTTAGATCTTGAGGAGGGAGTAGAAATTGGGAGGGGGGAGGGGTGAGAAATGGTGAGAAATTCAACTCAACGATTTCAACCCTCTCGCAGAAGACAGTCACTTCCATGTTAGTATTAAAAATGTAATATTTTTTTATGGTGTTACAAAAAACACTGCCCCTCGTTTTGTGCATGACTGATAAGTAATAATAAAATGTTTTTGATTTGAATCGCCCACATCAAAAAAGGGCCTTAGGCCGTTCATACCCTGGTCCGAACAGCTAGTGGTATTAACCCTTTTACGATAAGAACAGATTCTCAAAAAGACAAAAAAAAAAAACAAGTAAAGAGTATAATAATAATATTTTTTCTCTTTATGTGCTTACGTGTACTCCTGTCCTTTTGAGAATCTGTCTTTATGAGAATCTGTCTTATAATCACCCTTACCCTCTAGTCTGTCTAAATACCAGACACAATAAAATTTCAATTGTTTGGCACCGTGGATCCACGTTCCGACATACCAAAACTTAAAGATAGAATGTATATTGATTGCTTTTATAAATAAGGAAGGTCACAGACTATAGTGCATTGCTACCGAGCGCAACTATTACGCAAGCAACATGTGCCTGCTTCACAGAGCCTCACTTCACTTCCGGGAACAGAAAAGTGATTATAACACTACTTATTCCAAAAAGTTTAATTACCATCCATTATATTTATTATTTTTTTTACATTTTTATGTGCACACATAAAAGGGTAATAAAATAAGTTCTACGAGTGAATGTAGTACATGGGCGCTTCCTATTTCTTAAAAAATTTTTTATATCATCTTATTATCTTCATTTTGGTTGTTATTGAAATTTATTATGGAGAAAAAAAAACTATCGAAGTAGGTAGTCTTTATATTTTAAAACTAACAAGTTGTTAAGTTTAAGCTTTCTAGATAGTTAAGTGCTAACTTAAATTAGTTGAGAAAAAGTTTTCTCGTTAAGAGCTTTTTCAACGTGTTGATTTTACGCAGGTTCGTTAATAATCGTGTCTGCCTATAATTAAGACAACACTTAGCCTTAAGATAAACTTGTATTTTTGAATTTTAATATTGTATGTTTTGTTGGTAGTCCATATAAAATAAATAAATACATAGATAAATAATTAAAACTGCAATTTTCTTTAACTGTACTGAACTATGAGCAAAACTTTTTAAAAGTTATGATAGAGTCGCAATAACAAGATAACAGATTTTCCACTCCGTACCAAAAAAAAAATCTACCTACAGTAAATAAATATCGACGACCTCCTTAGTCGAGTGGCTTGCACACCGGTTTTCATGGTGTCGCCATCTCTGAGATCCCGGGTTCGATCCCCGGTCGGATCAATTTAGAAATACCTGTTTTCTATATTGTTTCGGATCTGGGTGTTTCCTACCGAAGTATGTATTTATGTATATTAAGTATGTTTATCCGCTGTCTATGTAGTTAAGCATTTATCGAGTTTCTTAAGGAAGCTTTTCTTGGGGCTAGGTAATTGGTGTGAGTGTGGGAAACATTTTTTTATTTTTTTTATTTTTATATTGGAGCTTTAAAACGAAATGTTTTAACTTAACATTATAAGCGCAATGGCAGTAACTAAAGTCTGTTAATATGAAAAAAGGACAAAGTGTTGAAAAAATTCCACGAGCGGGATTCGAACCCGCACCCCATGACATTGTAAAAATATTAAGATTGGATGTTGATGACGTAGTTGTCGACATTGAATAGGGCTCCTTTGGCTTACAGAGTAAGAGTAGATAGTGTTGATTAATTTCGGCGAGTTGGATTGAGCCACGACAGCATAGTTGGTAGTGCACCTGACCTGGCATGTATGGGGTGCGGGTTCGAATCCTACTCGTGGAATTAAAAAAAAAACACTTTGTCTTTTTTCAATTTGTAATTTGTTCGCAACAATATTTGCGTAAAATTATATGAAAATAGTCTATCAATTTATTAAATTAGGAAAGTACGAGAAGTACTTGCAGAGAAATACTTTGAGGTCGATTGCGCAATGGTTAACGCGCCCGGTCTGCGATTGCAAAGTTTAAGGAATTTTTGCAAAGGCCGGTCATGGGATGGGTGACCAAAGATTTATCATCTCGAGCTCCTCCGTGCTTCGGAAGGCACGTAAAGCCGTTGGTCCCGGCTGCATTAGTAGTCGTTAACAACCACCAATCCGCACTGGGCCCGCGTGGTGGTTTGTGGCCCGTTCTCCCTATCCATCCATAGGGAAGGCTCGTGCCCCAGCAGTGGGATGTGAGCTGGTGATGATGGTGATGATAGGAAAGTATCGCTCACGTATTCACCAATCAAGTTCAACACAACAAACTTCCTTCCTCTCAAGGATTTAACTTAAAACGGAATCACTCTAAGGCTTTTAAAGGTACCATTTGCGATATGTTTGATTGGAACACTGTTATCGGTGGGAGTGCCTAGTGGTGAATGCGAGTTTTATTAACAATTCGAATCACGTTATCGTAGGTAAACGAAAATTGTTTTCAAAAGTTACGCGAACACTACATGTTGTAAATGAAACACTCTGTATGATTTTTTTATGGGTGGTCACAGTGAGACCACCACAGACCCAGAAAAGTGGCGAAACGTCAGAATAAAATATTATAACATTTTTTTTATATTTAATATAAAATTATATAACTTCATTTCTTTCTTTTTATAGCAGTGGGTGCTCTCATGCTGAAATGATTATTTTATTCGTATTATGTATAACTAGTTGTGGCCCGTGATTTCGTTCGCGAAGACAACACTATCACACAGGAACCTGTTACCAGGATAAAAAGTATCCTATATCCTAGTCCGGGTCATGGTCTATCTATGTGCAAAGTTTCATTTAAATACGTTCAGCCATTTTCACGTTATGCGCGGTCAAACAAACAGATAAAAATTCTAAAAACTGTTGAAACGTGTTCTGTTATCGATTCTAAGTATCCCCAGCCAACTTTTTTTCGAATATCTGGCATGTACAGACTTTCGACCCTCTTTGGCTTTATTATTAAGTATAGATAGATAATAAAACGTGAGTGAATTCATAAAGAGTGTTCCATTGTCAATGAGATTTGTTATGGAAAAGTTTTAATTCGTTTTCGCGTTCGAATCGTTTATAAAGCTCGCAGCAGGCACCCCGATCGAGTACCGCGTTTTTCCGAGGCGCGCTGACACGCGTACCCGCCACGGCGCGCGAGCTTGCACTGGAGTTGCGAACGGGACAATCCCTTCACTTTCACTCCATGCTGTATCATTTTATGATAGATTAATAGAGCTTTAGTACTGCGACGACCAGATGGATCGTCACTTATAGTACCGGGATTTTATAGAAGGAAATACTATCGTTTCAATTTTATATATTAAACATCGAATTAATAACAATAATGTATTAGGTCAAAGTTGTCGTAGGCGCGGCCCGTCATCGAATGTCCGCGATGCTCTTCTTTTTACCATTGAAAATGGTTATCGGATGCAAATCGCCTAAGACGTATTTTTGGCCATAACTCCGAGGATTTTAGGAGAATCGAGATGAAAATAATACCAAGAGTTGAGAAATTTATCAAGACACGTGTGAGTGTTTGAATTTTAAAAATCGGCTGGAAACTCTTTTTGGAATTTTTGAAAAATTTGGACTTTTGGAAATTAGTTATGAAAAATACATAATTAAAAGCATAAAAGACTGCAGAAAAAGTTAAGGGTACTTTAAAAAAAAAGGTCTCGAGAAGCAAAAAAAAATTAACTCAGCTCTGGCCGTCCTTCAGACGACCAAAACGAAGATCCAAATGTATACGGTTGCACGAAGCTTCAACCGCAAATAAATGCGTGTAATCAAAATATCGGGTTGACAACTCTCTAAACCCTTCAGCTCTGAAATAGGGCTGAATAATAGCAACTAAATTTGATTGTCTTTATTTGTCTTATCGTAAAACCAGGACATGAAGAAAATCTGGTAAACTGGTAAGCAGATGAACTGAAATTCGACCTTGCGAATAGTAAAAAACAATTCTTAATAATTTTTATCCAATTCACAAAACACAATTAGAGCAAAACATCAAAATCATAATCAGTCAAATTCAAAAATAATTCCATAGGCTAAACATAATATTTTGAAATATTCATACGGCCAGTGAAAAATGTAAAGGATCTACGCGGAAATAAAAAGGTCGAATGTGGCGAACACTACATCACCTTAGAGCATTAAAAATGCTTTAAGTACATCACCTACTAATATAGGTCGTAGTAGATACGTGCTTCGGAAGGCACGTTAAGCCGTTGGTCCCGGCTGTATTAGCAGTCGTTATCAACCACCAATCCACACTGGGCACGCGTGGTGGTTTATGGCCCGTTCTCCCGTTCTCTCATAGGGAAGGCTCGTGCCCCAGCAGTGGAGGACATAAAATGAGCTAATGAGTACCTACAATTTATATGAAAGAATATCGAAGTTTCTCAGACAACTTAAAAATTATCAATGATTAAAAGATGTCAGTTTAAACGAGTGTTCCATACAATTGGTGTCCCGATGTTCGATGCGAATATTCATGTAGTACCTACGAGCAGCAAGTGCGGATTTTCATGTGTTCTTCCCAATTAAGTATAACTCTTGCAATCACACAATAATTGTGTTTTTGTGCGTATTGCCAATATTGTTGCGGCTGCGAATCTAGTTAGCGTGGGTTGCTGGCACAAAATAACGAGACCCCAGAAGGAAAACTTGAGACAAAACGACAAAATGAGAGTTTCGTGTCCGTGAGAGGTTGCCTATGTGTGTGTCGCGCGAGCGCGCTTTAAGCTCACCTTCTGCAGTCTCTTTATTTTATGTCTGTGCTTTATGTACTTCGTATAGCGGGCAATTTAGAAATGGGAAAAGTCACGTCCAATGTTTTACTAACATTTAGATTTTTATGCAGTTTCCATTGCATTTTTTTTATATGTGCTGAGTTAAGACAACGCGTTGTTGGGTCCTTTCTTGAGTTTCGACAACATTTACAGGTAAGGTGGTGTCAACCGGACGGATTATTTGCGTCTCCGTCAAAAACAATATCGCTGGCCATGCCGTCTCAAGGTGGTGTACGGCATTGAGGTTTGCATGGAGTCCGCGGATATTAGCGAACTCGACCTCAAATGGTATGGTTGTGGTGGGGGTGTGCACCGCTGTACGACCAGTTTTTGTGTTAAACGCTGTCATGGTGGAGAAAAAAAGGGAGGCGTGAATCGAGGAAATGCTACCACAATGCAGATGGTCAAAGTGCGGCTGCCTATTTCACCAGGGATCTGCCTAAAGTTGAGTATCATTGACCCGCCGAACGGAAGGGCCCCTGAACCCCCGGGAATGGCTGCTGGGAACACACCTTCCGGTCATCAACCGGCACGACGGACACCCCGAGATTATGCGTGGCATGGTGAGGCAGCCTCACGAGCTGGTTAGGCTCGCTTGGGCCCCTGTACTGTGCCACGGACGGCCGGCGCCGGCGGTACAGCCGTTTCTACGGGTCTCCCTAGTCGTCGGGTTAACCACTCAAGCGTCTACGCCAACTGTCAATAAATATATACGTCACGGCGCAGGTGTGCGGCCTCGCGTTAGAAATCGCTCAGTACCTCTTCCGGTAAGAACATTTTTAAAAAAAAAGTGTACGGGCTAGATTAAAATTAAAAATACCTATGTGTAGCCTAATATATACATAATATAATTATTTAAAAGTATATGCTTTAACTCCAGATTTATATACTCAAAATAAATGGAGAACTTGAGACAGTTGGCATTTTTCCTAATTTTTCGACATTATTGATTTTTTGTAAAAATACTATGCATTCTGTAACAGTTCTAACCAGTGATGGGCAAAAAGTAATCAGATTAATGATTAAGGATTACGACTACAATTTGTAATCTTCAATCACGATTACAGATTACAGAAATTAATCAAAAATGTAATCATATCGGTGATTAATGATTATAAATCTGTAATCGTAATCTTGATTACTTTTATGATTGATTTGATTGATTAATAAAACCAACAGTCGGAACGTAAAAAAATAAAAGAACTTTATTTTTTTATCAGTCTCATACACTGTGCTTTTAGGATAATTATTTTACGCAAAAAATCTGCTGAATGGTAATTTTTCTGGTACTCGATACTTTTAAACTTAAAATAAATACTCGATCACGTACGATAAAAGAATTACGTCGTCTCGTATCGTTTCCTTGAGCTCGATTCGTTTGACTGATGCGCACTGAACAAAATGGCGCGTGTGCACTTGTCGACTATCGACAATGCGGACGCGGCGATTGGCTAGCCGGTGATCGTACAATACCCTGTCCTCCGCACCCTTACCGCGCGTCTTACGTAGTAGGTATAATTTATAGTACAATAAAGCCAACCACTCAACTTCTAGATGCATACCTACAAATTGTGATAATTAATGGCAAATTTCTAAACCATAATTCATATAGGTAAACTTAGTTAAGAATAATCATGTAATTTAGATTACTGATTACTGTAATCAAGATTAAAGATTATATGTTTAATCTTGATTAAAAGTAATCACGACTACTTTAATCTGATTAAAAGTAATCATGATTACTTTCAATCAGATTATTAATCTGATTAAAAAAGTAGTTGATTACGCCCAACTCTGGTTCTAACCATGATGAAAAAAACTAGACTATATTTCCATTAAAACCATACCAAAATGTTTGTATTGTTTCTCTTTCTCTCTCTCCTTAAACTCACCTGATGTTAAGCTAAGATGATAAGGCCAATGGTGGAAGCGCACTTCACCCGGTAACCTCCACTACTGAGGCACTGGCTATCTTATCTCTAAGCTGCCGGAACCCAACAATGCTATAGACATTTATGTTTTGGCGACATATTTAGATAAGATGGTGGTAACTAGCAGGGCGGATAAACAAGCCCTACCACCAACCAAACTGAGTACACAAACATGTACCCTCGGGCTGGGAATCGAACCCGGGAGACAGGTGGTCTTATTAACTATTAGACCACAGAGGCGGTTGACATTCAGGGTGAAATGCGCTTCCAACGTCGACCTCATTCTCACTTAACATCAGATGGGATGACTGCCATCTGTTTTATTTTGTACGAGTTTGGTGATCGAACTTATTTTTTTTTGTTTTTAAACGTTCGAAACGTCAAAATTAAATAACATCAATGTCTACAACGTTTTGTTGTAGAAGTAGCAAGTCGATCCGTTAAATGTTTTTGCGTTTTTTTTTTTTGTTCAATTTTATTATTCTTTCGGATCCTACTTTGCTTTTAGGAAAATAAATAAAGCGTTTGATTTGATTTGAAATAAACTAAAGTAAATTTTGAAATAAAATAAAGTAAAAAGGAGAGTACGCATACCAGATTATTATCGCCCGTAGTGACGGTCTCTGGGGGGGAGTGATGTGGCCTACTTGTATATAAGGCAACATTAAAAATAGTTTACATAGTTTTAGCAATTAGAATTTATTTACACCTATAACTAAATTACAAACTATAAATAACTTATCAACTACACTAAACTTATAATAACTATTTACACATTATTATCGACATATTCGATACCAACATATTACATTATCAACATCCAATAATGTGAACAAATTGCGAATATAGTATAGCATCAGCGACGCGCGATAACAGCTACCGTACTGTACTAATAACTTTATGCGCGCCTATTGTTCTGTTTTTTGTGTGCATTCCTTTGATTCGCTGCAATATCAATTGGATGCGCCTGCCGCGATAGCCAGTCGAAATAAACACACGACGCGGAACGCACGCCGCTCGACCTCTGCACCGCGCCCGTCTGCGTACGCGCTGACATCGTAAACAAACCGTTGTTTTCATTTCCTTCCATCACACCTTCTGAACTCTCAACCTTGGTGGACTGCAGCCATACCACCAAAAACTACAGTAACTCTGAAAGGCTGATAGTGGTGTGACACCAGTGTTTAAGAGGAATCACAGATCTAAACATTTTTCTTTTAAGCATTTAAAATTAGGGTCAGTCTGCAACAGATTTAGACTTAGCCCTCTTCCTAACCGACTTGGTACGTTTTCGGTTCAGTACCGCCTCTGCACCGAATCTGTACAGATTGTTTACCGAGCGCATGTAATCAAATGAGAGCTTCCACACCGAGTCGTTTCGGACAATATGACCTGCTTCCTAGAAGTCATTCCAGTACAATTTCAATGTTGTTCTATATTATTTTTTTGTGACGAAGACAGGTCTACTGTCACAGAAGAGCGATTCTCATGTGTCGAACACTTGGTCCCACTACGATGTACCATCTCACCAGCCTGATGAATTTCACTTAGCTCTAAACTGAACTATAACGGGGCCGTAAAAGATTAACTGCCGCCCACCCCGAGGTTAGTTTATTCGCCGGTACATTCGCGTTTGCCGTGATATTAGCCACGTTTACGACCCCGCATGTAACCGCTAGTGTACACCGCCTAAAAGCCTCACATAATTCATTTGACACACAATCACTTTGATTCATCCCACGAACACAGCTATTTTCAATTGTTTTTTCAATTGTTTTTGGTGGATGTTCTTTTGTTTTAGTTATTTTCTTTCACAATGCTAGTACGTAAGTACTTACTGAGGTTGTAAAAATTACATAGTGATTTAAGTTGATAAGAAAAATAAAAAGAAAAGCTTCTTAAGTTTCTTGTGAGTTATTCGCGGTTGAAGGCTCTTCCCAATTTCGAATAGGTGGTAGAATCAGTTGTTTAGTTAAACTAATTGTTTGTTTATTTTATAGCATTATTTGAAAACAAAATAATATCATTTCTTATGTCAATACGTGCCCGTGCTGGCTTATAATTGAAAAATTTAAATGACTTTGACTTTAAAAATGAAAAATAACAATTTCAACGACCATACATTTTTTTTAAATCTTTCGGGTGTTCAATGTGTTTCTTTGAATCATAAAGTTAATATTGATAGTTACTATAGTTAGCAGAAATAATTGGGCCCATTGGCGGATCGAGTCACTAGATGACGGTAATTTTTTGGCTTGGGCGTTCGTGGTGGACGGTTGATTTTGAGCTGTACTGTAGTGTTACTCTTGAAACACAATTGCATTAATCAATTTCCAATCACAAATCTAAAATAATCAAATGACACTCTTATAAGCGATAATAGCGCCATTAGAATTAAATTGCGTGGAAATTGAGTGAACAAAATATTATCGAGATGGGGCGTTCCGAAATTGCGAAACTTATCCCAATATCGATACATATTAATCTAATCGCATTGGAATTGTATTGAGATTGAGTTTGCGTTCAAGAGTAGCTTGGTTGTTGGGAGAAATACACCTTTTAAAAGAATGTGAGTTTTATTGTGTATATATAAATTAATAATAATACTATAGGGTTAGGGCGTTTGCTACATTGGTATTAAGGCACTTTGCTTACCCGTAAAATCTAAAAAAAGACAACTGGACTTCTGTTGTCATGTTTT
>OY720027.1:17397823-17444298 GCA_963082485.1 Eudonia mercurella
CCCTTTGTTTACGGTTAATAGGGTATTTGACAGGTTTTAGAAAAATATGTCTAATGGTTCATTCATTATAGCATAATATATTTGAAATTTAATTAATTCGTTGTGGATTTCTTTATATTTTATGAAAATCGCCATTAAAATTCAAATTAATAAAATAACCGCCAAAACGATGCATGCAGGTCACGTGATGTCATGACGTCAGTTGCATGTAAACAAACTGTTAGCTGTCAAATCACACCGTACAAAACTTCGCGTGACATCTTTGATTTGCTTGCAAATGACGTCACGACATCACGTGACCAATCCCGTGCGTTTTCGATCACGTGGTCAATCATAAAAATTTAAAATGTTCAAATAAAATATTTAAATAAATTTTAACGCAAATTTTAGTGCGAACAAATTATAAAAACACAAATGATGAAAAAATTTCCACGAGCAGGATTTGAACCTGCACCCTTCTGATATAGCGGGTCAGGCGCTCTTCCAATTGTGCTATCATGGTTTTAACCAGCCCGCCGAAATTATTCAACACTTTTTACTTTGAAAGCCAATGGCGCCCATTCAATGTCAACAACTACCGTCACTAACATCCGATCATTATGTTTTTTTATATATTTTTTTCTTTTTCATAAAAAATTATTATTTTATATCTTATTTTAAAATTATGTACTGTATAAATTGGTTTGAAAAAAAATGTTTAGGTACTGTTAAGTTAACAACAGTTTGAACTATATTTTCATTGTAGTCAAATACCCTATTGTAAATCAAAAATAACTAACGTACGAGTAAAGCCTATGAAATACAGTCCGTCTTTAAACAAAGTCCAATTAAGGACCCTTACAGTCCGAGCGCAGCTGTTGCTGTTGCGAGATTCCGTGTCCGTGTGTCCGTGAGAGATTGTTTACGCACACACTTCTTTTTTTTTTTTTTTGGAGAGAGATTGCCCGTTGCCTTAGACGGCATTTTCAGCTTCACCGGGCTTTTTTAGAGGGCGGCGAGGAACGTAAAGGGTCCCTCAAGCCCTGTGAAACGAATCACCTTCGGAGGTTTTCTAGAGGGAACGGCATCGCGTATCGGGTTCGGATCGGATCGGGGGGCGGAACCACCCGAGGGCGCCTCTAAAGGCTCGGACCTCGGCTCGGGTAGACCGGGCCGTGGAGGAGGAGAGAAGCGCCCAGGTACATGTCTGTACCTGGTATAGAGCGCGTGTGAACCGGTTCTTCGTACCCTTGTTCTACGAGTACGGTGTCTTGGTCCTAAGCTAGTGTGCATGTTTAGTGTATTCTGTAAACGTGTTGTGACATTTAGAGGATCGGGCGGGGTTACGCACACACTGCTCGAGGGCGTTTGTATGAAGCTTATCTTCTGCAATCTCCTTATTTTATGCATTCGATCAGAAACGAATAGCAATAATGAAACGGGCAGCGACTGTGATAAAGGCTTTATATTAAATTGGAAAGCAATATTATCATGAGGAGCTCGATGGCACAGTTGTTAATGCGCCCGGTCTGCGATTACTGACCCTTACTGACACAGCATTAGCTAAGAGTAAACAATAACACGGTAGAACGGAAACTCCCGCTCCGGTCAGGCTCAAGGTCTCGGTATGAAAGTAACTGTTAAACAGTATGCTCAGTCGGACTAGGCTTGCCAACTCCTAAAAAGGCATTCCCGGGATTACCCAGCTCGACATCCGGGACTTGGGTATATTACGCGGGACACAACACCACGTATACAATGGTTAGAAAAGCTACTTAAATAATATATCTTTTTATCAATAACTACTGCCGCTAAAGAGCATTCAAAAATCAAAGCAGTGAAAAAATTTAGTGCTTACCATAGTCAACCTTTCCGGTAGCATAGCGGTCGGCGCAGCTAGCCGCCCGGATTGTGGAAGACCCAGGTTCGATTCCTGGCTGGGTCGGGTAGGCATTTAATTTTTTTACTGTATTTTATAAATATTTAATTCAATTCAGCTTAATTAAATTAATCAATTAATTAATTAATTAATTTAATTGCTTAATTTAATTCAGCTTAAGTGTAGCAATTAGCACTTAAAATAAAAATAAAATGTAAACATTTTTGCCATTTAGTAAAAAAGTCAATACAAATGTATGACAAACATTGTAAATTGTTAAATTAAATTATTTTTTTAATTTTAAAGCGCATTTTAACAAGTTTTTGTTTTGCAATACGTAGTTATAAAATTCGTTGCATTTTTGGTCAAAATTAATCTTAATTTGTAGTTCAGCCTTAACGTGGTCGACAGACAGCAAAGCAAAGACCACAGAGAGCAGAAATAAGCTTGTTTCTGCTATCTGTGATCTTTGCTTTGCTTGGTTGACAACCAAGCAAAGCAAGGAAGCCGAACCCAAGGCCCAAACACACCAAATACCTACAATGCTAAACTCACGAACTGAGATCGACTGCATGTGCGGGCGGGCTCGGGGCGACTCGGGCGGACCCACCCCCGCCCGCACAGTGAACGAACACCGATCGCTCCTGACGCGAAATACGCAATGCATAATAGGTATTAAGAAATTTTAATAATGCATAACAAATTACTCGTGCCAACTGCCTAACCCGAGGGTAGTTGGTACGAGATAGATACTTATATCATATTATCACTGATTTCCGGGACAAAAAGCGTCCATAAACGTCAAAAAAAAATTTAACGTTTTCTGTTTACGTTTCCGGGTTTGCGACTGGTTTTGTTGCCAATATGGCGTTGTTGTTGTTACAATGACAGTCTTATAAGAGCAATAAATAATTTAGTACAAAAAATACCACTATACAATTAGCAATAAGTATACCCAGTACTTACATAAAAAAATATATATTTTAAGAATCCGTTAGATGTTAGTGGCTGGACATATGGACGCTAAACACAGTTGATTGACACCCATTACAGCGGTAATCATTGAAATATTGTAAATAACGAGCCGCCAATGTAATTGCGTCCCAACGTCCTTTAAAACAAAGAACAAATTGGCATCAACAAGAACTGAACTGTAACTGGAGTGTTTTATGAATTACAGCTGTTACAAACCAACCACGAACATGACGGTGCAAATGCGTTATTACCCTTGAAAACTACTGTTGCCACTAATGATTTCAGGCTTCGATTGACAGCGTCACATTAATGAACGAACGCGAGACCTAAGTATATGTAATGTACACTAATGACCGCCATTCCCCAGACACTGTAATTCATCACTCCAAATCTATTCATATTAGATTAAATTTACCCGAACCCAGGTCGTGGGTACAATTCCCACTCGAGCTTCTGAGGCTGGTTAATTTTTTCTAGTAAAAATGTTACCTTGTAACTATTTATTTATTTATTTATTTATTTATTTATTTAATTCAGACATATTATTATGTCCATAGAATTTGTTAGTAACAATGCACTTAAGGACTATGTTAGTAAGATGGAATATAGGGCAACATAATTACTCTAGATCCGGTACTTCATGCACAAAGGACATGAAGGCGGATCCAATGCTTCAGCATAAGGCAGTCGACTCGACCAGCCAGAACTCTTAGAATGCTGTTGGTGCTGCCGCGCACTCGATGGAGCAGGGAAGCCACTCGCTTCCTCATTAAGGCCGGGAACCCGTCCGTGCGCGCCACCGCGAACATCCCGGATGCGCTACACCACCTCGGCAGCCCCAACAATACTCTAAAGCCGTTATTATACTGAAAGCGAAGGGCGTTGTATGCCTTCTGCGTATAGTTGACCCATAGACTGCGCGTATACAAATTCTGGCAGTAGGCTTTAAAAAGAGTTATTTTAACTTGTTTACTGTAACGGGCAAATCTAGGGGCCAACATGTTGTATCTTACAGCTAACGCTCTCCGATCCGCCCGCCCGACATCTATTTTTTTTTTTTTTTTCATTTTGTTGATGGCTTCGTGCGATTAGCACATTTAGCCAGTGTCAAAGTAATTTTTCTAACAAGTAATACATAAATAAACAATATTTCTTTTCTGTATGATGATGATGAATGATAATAGAAATGAGAAGTGAGAAATGATATACCACCCAACCCCTCGAGTTTCTCAGTAAAGATGTGGGGCTTTACTGAGTCCTCGGGCGGACTTCTTGAGAGAATTTGAAAAGTGACGTTGCACTGTTTTGTTTCATTTGACAACACTCATGCACACTCACGAACACTTAACGGTTAATAATCCACCATTATTTCACATTAATATTCGACATAACACAAATTTTTGAAAATAAAACAAAACCGCTGACATGACTCTTCACTTTCCCGCCAAGCCCGACATCTATCTAGATATTTTTCTTTTTACTACACATATACAACGTGTAAAAGAAAGGTGTGGTCAAAATGAAATGATTCAAAGTGTATCCGATATAGATATTGTATGCAGAGTTACTAAGTCACATGATTATTAACTTTAATGTGTTATTGCAATTTTTGATTTAACATTTCTATTGTGACATCACATCAAAATAAACAAGTCTCAGCCCTAGTGGTTTAGTAACCTCTGTGTACTAACATTTATGATAGCTGCTGCTTGCTTATGCACGCCTGACGCGCATCACAAATAAAAATATTGCATGACAAATTAAAGTTAATAATTATGTCTTAATAACAACACATACAAGTTATAGACGGGATACACTTTGGATCTTTTCATTTTGACCACACCTTTTTGTTACACGTTGTATATATATAAATACATCATACATACAAACATCAGTATACATTCGACCAAAATGTATCATCATCATCATCATCATCATCATCAATATCTTCATCATCAGCCTATACTAGTCCACTGCTGGACATAGGCCTGACATAGGGAGTTGGTCCAATAGTAAGAGTTGTTCGTTTGTATCAAGGGAGTCATCTCAGAAGGTTTGGATGGTGGTGATAGAAAAGTCAACCTATATAGACAGACAGACAGACAATCATTTTATTTACTACTATAACACACAACAATATTACACATTTTAATGTACTAAGTAAAATAAACATCTATACTAATATTATAAAGAGGAAACCTTTGTATTTTTGTATGTATGTATGTATGTTTGCAACGAATAAACTCAAAAACTACTGAACCGATTTAAAAAATTCTTTCACTATTAGAATGCTAAATTAGCGCTGAGTAACATAGGCTATATAAAAAAAACAAAAAAAAATGCGATAAGAAGTCCGCCAGGTCAGAACATATCGCCGGTGGAAAGGACGCGAAACTGCTTAAGCGCTAAAAGAGCATTCGTTAATTTTCTACCAATTGATTCTTGGTGCTTCAGCAGTTTTCGCTTTCCACAGACGATATCACACTTCCCTTCCCTTCTCTTTCGAATATAGTGCGATAAACAATGTGCGAAAAGGAAAGAAAGTGTGAGAGACTTATCTTGTTTCCTTTTTTAAATTAATCTTTCATAATGACTTGTCCTGACTGACTGATTCATCAACGCCGAGCTGAAACCGCTAAAGCTGATTTGGACAGTAGGTTAATAGGGTGACGTAACCAGCAACTAGTATGGATTTTACGGAAACCTTCCGATAAGGGACTTCACACAAACCCCCGGGGGTGCAAGTTTGTATGACAATCCGTCAGCTTTTAAGTAAAATAGGTAGATATTTCCAGGAAATATAAATTGATAACTTGTTATCTGCTTTACGGTCTTTAGTTCAGGGTGCCTAGTGTGAGTTTTGTTTACTATCCGTATTCATTCGAGTACGTTAACGAATACGAAAATTAGTATGGCATTGAAACAGCGCCTCCTGGCGGCAAACGAGAAGAGTTAAAATGGCGAATGAAACTCGCACTTGGCACCCTGCGCAAACACTTACCGGTCAATGAGTAGTCGAGCACGCCTATCTATTGTTGATAACAACACTAATCTTTACCTAAGAGCTGCTCAAGTTAATTTTGTTACACGCGATTATACTGCTTATTGTCATGGACGTATAGCCTAGAATGGTGTAAACATATGCCAACTTATGACTCACTTCGGCATTAGGGTGCAGAAATGGCTACTACTCATGGATTGAAATACATTGATACTTTTTGTTTTTTTCTAAATAAATGTATTAAAATTATTTTACACTAACCTATGAGTAAAACATTTAAAATTTATTTGTGGTATTATGTGGGCTGTTTAGCATTTTATTACTAATGCACGTGAACGTGAGCATTTGGTGATCGTTCTAAATTTAAAAAATGTTTCGTCGTTGGGAAGCTGTTCCTAACATTATGGAAAATATTCAACAGCCTTCTAAACACTTAAAATGAACAATCACAACAGATTATACTTGACGTGTATAATGTATTGTGCAGTGAAGTTGGCTTACGGACAGCTGTAACTCGAACATCGCAACTGACCAAAATATCTGTTAGTAGGTACTGTTAGACGACCAGTAGCCAGAGGAGAAACTAAAAAGGATACGTGTTTGAAAAGAAAATTTGGTATGATTGACAATTTCCATCAGAATAATATATAATTTAAAATACATAATTTTTATTCAAACAATATTGTACCAACTTTGAGCATGATACATGAACAATTAATTAATGATGGAATACCATTTTCTATACAGTGTCAGGCACCTTGGCAATTATTCAAAGGAGATTGGTTTCTCTTACGGTCTTCTTGATAAACGACGTGTGATAATGGAATCGCCGCATTTACTACGACAAATATATTACAAAAATAAAACAGTATCATCATGAAAACCGACCTACTGTTTTCCTGGATGAAACTTACCACACCCATGATAGTTTAAAAAAATTTCCAAGATGACACCGGTAATAATCTGACGTCCCAACGAACAATGCAGTAAGGACTGACGGTTAATAACCTTCTTACTGCATTCTTAGTTAGGACGGCAATTGTAGGTTAGACACTCCAGGAAAGCGAATCATTATTTTACACGCTGGAACAGAAAGTGGATGGATTGATAATGCATTACTTTTGTCGGCGAAAAACATAAAAAGTTGTAGTGCCTGATTACCACCAAGATATGGACGCGACGTTACTCGAAAAATGGTTTAAGGAGCAACACTTAGGTACCTAATATTCCCTCAAAGAGTGTTATCATCCTTGATAATGCGTCTTATCACTCAAAGCAATGCGAGAGAATTCTAAATACAAGTGGAATAATCCCAAGATAGCAGCATTTTTGATAAATCGTAACCTGACCATACCTTCGAAATGTACAAAAACAAATGTTTGAAAAAAATTCACAGATTTCGCAGTCCCCGCAAGAATCGGAGCGTTTCATCTACACTCCAAGTGAAATAGAAAATAGCTTACAACAGTGAACAACACTACAATCAAATAGTCTAAAAGGCTTGAATGTATAATATTTCAGTTCACGCAATTTGGCATCAGTATCTCTTTGGCAATGAAATACTTTTGAACTAAATCAATTTAAACTTTTGGTTTTTACACACTGTCCAGATGAAGGGTAGTTACACTAGCCTAGTTAGTAAATGAGCCTAGCTAAGCTAAACTTCTATTTTTGATGATTAAAGGAAAACAATATCGATCATTACTTAGTTCTTGTCGAACACTCGTGCAATTCCTACTATCAGGGTTGAAATCTGATTATTTAAATCGCGATAAAAATTAAGTGATTTTTTCCGTTGTTTTATCTTATCTTTTAAATGCAACAAATCGGCTAAAAAGTGTCAAGGGACTTCCCCCGACATAAACTACGTCTACGGCACACACATACTCGTATGTACGTGCAATGCTATTTTTGTCTACTACACAGTTAGGGTACCTATTCCCCTGTTGGATCTTTTGCTGGGGTGAAATAGTACATTGTTCACCAAGAGGAGAAAGTGACCGATTACCGTCGAGGGTGTCGTTTGAAGCCCGAGCCGTAGGCGAGGGCTTTAAAACACCCGAGATCGGGAATCGCAGTTTCTCTCGAGTGATACATAGTGCTTTATACTACACTTGATACTTTATCAAATTTACGGTAGAAAGTACGTCATTGCATATCGAACAAATATGCGGGGAGAAAACGCATCTGAGCGGGAGAGAAAAGTGTATGAAAATCCATTTCTTACGTGGTTTTTGCGTTTTCTCCCCGCATATTTGTTCGATATGCAATGACATACTTTCTACCGTAAATTTGATAAAGTATCAAGGTACTTTCCAAGCAGGTGTAGTATAAAGAATATTTTCAACGTTTACCAATACCATACCATACCAAAATAAGAAATATGTTAGGCACCAAGAAAACAGCCAATTTAGATTTTCTTTTAAAGTAGCTAATTTAAAAAAATATATATGTGAACTAGCTAAACGGATTTTGTCAAGTTAAGTCGTTGATTTTCTTAATTTTTCATTGTAGATTTTTTATTTGAATGTGATCAGATCATTATTGATAATATTGGTTGTGTTGATTATTTTATATTTTATAAATTAAAATAAGTATAAGAAAAATAAACAATCAGTTTATATTAATTTACTATTTTTATTTATAGCCTTTTTTGCGATTCTGAAACAAAATCACCGCAGAACTCGATACAGAATTCACTCAAGACGTGCCAATAACAATGTACTTTGACAGTGTTGTGTATTTTGTTTCAGAATCGCACGGGTCGGAACAGTACGAGCGTAGCTGAGTTCCTAGTGTGAGTTTGGCTAGTAAGCCACTACCACCACCACTAGTACGGATAGTAATCCGTACTAGTGGTCGCCCAGTAGTCGATATTCGACCGTAATTTTATTAAGGCTGCACGGATTGTATCCTAAGCAATGAAAAATTTAAAAAAAAAAAATGTGAGTTTGGATTGGCATTGAACTTAGAGCATTAAACCAACTGCTCTAAAGCATTGACAGATTTCGGCCGCACCTCTTCCATTTTTGAAATGAGTATCTAAGCGTTTGTTTCAAATACATATGCGTGTGTGTCAAATACATGGTAGTGTGTGTAATGTTTGTTTTATTGATTTAATGTATTTTTATGCATAATTTGAAAAAATATTAACATTTTGCAATCCTTCTCTATATAAACTACACAGACCATAGGTCTGTGATAAACTATAAGTGTGCGGAAGTTTCATACTCCTCCGTCCGCACAATTTTCGTAAAAAGGGGTACAAAGTTTTTGCTTCACGTATAATTCGATTACGTTTACGAAAACGAAAATGTGTATGGCAAAATTGTAACTCTTCTCGTATGTCGCCAGGAGGCGCTGCTTCAATGCCATACGTAACTATTAACTAATCTGTGGCCATACTAATTTTCGTTTTCGTAAACGTGATCGAATGTCAAATAGAACTCACACTAGGCATCCTGTTGTGGGTTTCTATGCCCGCGAGGGGTTGTCTAAGCGCAGTAAAGAACATGTGAACAGTTTCGAGAAAATAGATCGTAATGTCAGTACATCAAATATCACAATCATACACAGTAAGTGGCACTTACTACGTTCATAAATTGTGCGGCAGTTCAGCAGTCTCCTTATATTGTAGCTGCACATTCACAACCACACACATTAATAATGTGAAATCGAGTCTTCTTGGCGGGAAAGTAAAGAGTCACGTCTGCGGTTTTGTTTTATTTTCTAAAATTTGTGTTATGTCAAATACTAATGTGAAACAATGGTGGATTATAACCGTTAAGTGTTCATGAGTGTGCATGAGTGTTGGCAAATGAAACAAAACAATGCAACGTCTCTTTTCAAATTCTCTCAAGAAGTCCGCCCGAGGACTTGTAAAGCCCCACATCTTTACTGAGATACTCGAAGGGTTGGGGTTTATTTATGTATTACTTGTAAGAAAAATTACTTTGACACTCACTGGCTAAATGTGCTAATCGCACGAAGCCATCAAATAAAGGAAAAAAAATAACTGAAACTGAGACTGTGAAATCGTACAGAGTGGTGAATGATACTTCATTTTTATCTTTCTACATTTATCTCTATGTTATTTATTGAATAATTTAAATAATGATTAATACATAATTAATAAGAAACATAATTTTTATTTACGGAAACTCCGAATAATCTTATGTGGCAACACTCAATAACGCTAAGCAAAAGTTCCTCGAAGTGTTATCATAACTTTATCAATGTTAGATTATGTAGGTACTTTGTTCCGATTGTGGTATACAATAAAAGGTCCGACGTTACAACTATTGCAGTTCCGAAACAATCATAATTGTGTACAGTACTATTAATTAATCAATTTTATCATCTGAAAGACAGTTAATATTAGGTGAAGGAGAAATTATTAGAAAATAATAAGGATTTAATTACTTTCATTTATCGCAAAACATATCATGTGAGTATGGTTTTTTATGTTGTAACAAACCTGTGTTGTAGATTCTCAATATTATTGGTTTTACGAGCTCGATGGCGCAGTGGTTAATGCGCGGTCTGCGATTGCTAAGGTTAAGCTACTTTCGCAAAGGCCTGTCATCGGATGGGTGACCAAAAATTTATCATCTAGAGCTCCACCGTGCTTCGGAAGGTACATAAAGCCGTTGGTGCTGGCTGCATCAGCAGTCGTTAACAAACCCCGCACCGCACTGGGCCCGCGTGGTTTTATGGCCCGTTTTCCCTGTCCATCCATAGGGAAGGCTCGTGCCCCAGCAGTGGGGACATAAAATAAACTGATGATGAATTTAGTCTTTTTTCATTATTGTGTTATTATTATTGTAATAACGTTTTATTGACCGAGTGGCAAATCCCTCGGTCCGATACCCAAAAATCCTGAGTTCAATTGCCAGGTGGGTTACTCTTGAAACACAATTGCAATAATCAATTTCCAATCCCAAATCTAAAAAATTCAAATAAGATAAGATAAATTGGCAATGGCACTCTTAAAAGCGATAATAGCGCTACATTGGAATTAAATTGCGTGGAAATTGAGTGAACAAATTATTATCGAGATGGGGAGTTCCGAAATTGCGAAACTTATCCCAATATCGATACATATTAATCGCATTGGAATTGTATTGAGATTGAGTTTGCGTCAAGAGTAGTCTACCAGGGGGTCGACCGCCTAACTCTCTCGCTTTCGATCGCTTTGAAGGCGAGGCGAGGAGGAGGCGTCATCTTGTCATTTCGAAAGCAATATGAAAGCCATATCGAAAGCTATAGGCTATAGCTTTCGATATTATTCGATATTATATTTCGATATTATATTAGAAAGCGAGGCGAGGGCCTCGTTTTCAAAGCGATCTAAAGCGAGAGTGTTAGGCGGTTGGGGGGCAGGTCGGGTAGTGATTCGGATTTTTTGATGCAAAGCCCAGGTTTGTAATCGATCACCGACCCGCATTTGCGTGGAAACGTGCTGGTGATTCAGCGTTTACCCATCAACTGTATAGTGATGATTTAATTTAAATGATGGAGGCCTTTGTCCATCAGTGGGACAGTCATAGTCATTGACTTATACTTTATTATTATTATAACGATACACGCTCGGCCCGATATCTGGAGTTAATTTGCCGGTCGGGAAGTGTCTTTTGGTTTTTTTGAGGCGTTGGTAGTCCGGATTTTGCTATTTTTAAGCCAATACCCATAGATTGTAGTGATGACTTTGATTTAATGATTGATGACTTTGTAAAGCAGCGAGAGCGTTTCACCCTCGTTCAAAAATATTTTCACGTTTTTGCAACATTTTTCATTGCTGCTCCACTTTTGTTAGTCATAGCGTGATGTAATATAGCCTATAGCCTTCCTCAATAAATGGATTATTCAACACAAAAATATGTTTTTTCAATTTGAACCAAGTAGTTCCTGAGATTAGCGCGTTCAACCAGACAAACAAACAAACAAACTCTTCAGCTTTATAATATTAATGTAGATTCCGTCTGATTTCGGTTATGGCGACCACTTCGACTCCAGCCTAGCTATGTCGGCGCGACAATATTAATCAACGCATCTCTGTGTGAATTCGCACACGCGCGCAGGCTCGTCGATCCGCGCACCTCACTCTGCTTCCGATCGCATGGTCAATAACATATACTTACCTATATCAAAATTTGTATTGTACAATTCTTGCTAATATACCTATTTCGCAACTAAACATTATCTTTTCACCCTTAACACTATACACCACCCTTCACGTCGCAAATGTTGTGCCTTCAACCGGATAAAAGTCGAAGAGGAGTGATCCAGTGTCGACGTGAGTAAAGTGGTTTACTTATTTATTGAAGAGAAATATTGTGCAGCTGTTCCAGAACAACATTGTTTTAAGGCGAGTGGCGAACTGGTTAGACTGTTTTAAAGATTTGTGCCAATAGTTCCAAACCTTTTCTACCTAACTAACATTCGACATCGCGTCACCCGTTTGTGACAGTGTTGCATTCTACCGATTTCTACCCTACCTATTTGTCAATTAAATATCAAAAGGCTATCTATTGCCGCATTATCAAGGCTACCTATTGCCAAAATAAGGTTACCTATTACCTATTCTATAAAAATGATATATAAAAATCATAAATTTACAATAACTATCGTCGCAATTTTTTTTCTTCTATCACTTGTAGTTACCTACCTACAAATAAATTTATTTGGATAGGGACCTACGGATAGGTACCTACGTGATTTGCAATTTTCTATTTTACTTAACGATTTCTTAGTCTATTTTATCATGACTACCAAACAAGAATTCGTTAAAAAACGTGGTAACTGTAAAGGTCGCCTAACGTTATTAATTAATTACATAAATAGTTTGCCGAAAACATTAAGTAACGAGGCTCAGTTGGAACTTGAGCTGCGAGTGTCAAAGATGGAAGTATTAACGGATACTTACAATGAAATTCAAGAACAGTTAGAATGTTTGTCATCCAATCCTGACGAGCAATTTAAAGAACACGATATTTTTGAGGGAATGTATTTTAAAGCGGTAGCATCTGCGAAGGCGAAATTAGGTATCACGAGCGCGAGCGATGTGCCGCAGCAAAGCCTGCGCAGGGACTCGGACGACGCAGCCAGCGTGGTGCAACACACTAGGGCCAATGTAAAGCTACCGGTTATTCAACTGGCAAGGTTCAATGGTACATACGGTTCTTGGTTGGAATTTCGAGACACATACATTTCCCTTATTCACGATATTAAGTCCAAAAAATAAGTTCCACTATTTACGTTCGTCTCTCGAGAGTAGTGCCCTATTATTAATTAAATCTATAGAATTTTCATCTAACAATTATGAAGTTGCATGGAAATTGATCTGCGATAGGTATGACAACAAAAAAATGCTTATCGCCAATCATGTAAAATCTTTATTTAGTGTCTATCCCATACAAAAGGACACTTCATTCAATTTGAAAAGATTAGTCGATAGTTTTGTCAAAAATTTAAGATCATTAGCCACTTTAAGTGAACCTATAGACAATGGGACACTTTATTAATATACATGTTATCAAGTAAATTTGACCCACAATCTTTGGTTGAATAGGAAAAGTTTAAAGCAGTACCCGAAGATAAAGGTTTTGATTTTGAAGACATACTAAAGTTTACAAGAAATAGGGCCGAACTGCTGGAAACATTAGAACAAAGCAATAAATATAAGTACCCAAAGCAGGTAGGAACTCAAGGAACGCATACTTTAGTTTCTACTAACGCTATCAAATACAAATGTCCCGTTTGCCAATCTGATCACTATATCTATTATTGTAAAACATTCCTTAATTTATCTAATAAAGAGAGGGGAAAAAAGGCTAACGAATTAAATTTGTGTTTAAATTGCTTAAGGCCCGGTCACACAATTAAAAGATGCATTATGGGTCCATGTAAAAGGTGCAATAAAAAACATAATAGTTTGATTTGCCCCGAGTTGAATGACGTCGCAAGGGCAGAGGTGGCGCACGAATCGAACGAACAGGTATCGTTATCTTGTTCAGTAGTGTCACAAATTAAGTATACGGCCGCGCCTATTTTGTGGTAGTGTCGCCTCAAAGTGTGCTGTCTACGGCGCGCGTCGCTGTGTGCGCAAACATTAACGAACATAAGCAGGTAGTACGCGCTATGCTAGACTCCGGGAGCACGTCCAATTTTATAACGGAACGTTTATGCAAGCACTTGCGTTTACCTACTACAAGTAGAACTACAACTATAAACAGCTTGAATAATAACGTATCAGTAGCTAACAATTGCTGTGATATTACCATTCAATCAAAGCATTCAAGTTACAATTTTACAATTAATTGCATTATTATATCTCAAATAACTAATCCATGGCCAAGTTCCCCTATTGATAAACAATTAATTAAAATACCCAAATCTATATCACTATCAGACCCCGATTTTTATAAGCCAGCAAACATAGAAATTTAGATTGGTAATGGTGGTTTTTGGGACTTGATTGAACCACAACAAATAAAATTAAACCCTCAAAACATAACATTACAAAAATCCAAGTTAGGTTGGATTATTGGCGGTTCAATTAAATCCGATCCAACTACCTCTTGTAACTATTCTGATACTCAAATACTAAGCGATCAATTAGCTAAGTTTTGGGAATTGGACAATATTTTTACTACTACAAATAAACATTTAAATTGGTCACAAGAGGAAATTGATTGTGAAAATTTCTTTGTAAATACCACATCGCGCCAACCTAGTGGCAAATTTTGTGTAACTGTACCCTTAAAAATGAGCACCAGACTAATACCAATCTGCTAAAAAACGATTTATGCATTTAGAGAAAAAACTACAAATTAATTCAAAATTAAAAATTCAATACACGAATTTCATAAAAGAGTTTATCGATTTAGGCCATATGAGAGAATCAAGGTAGTATAGCAGCGATAAAATTAAATACTTTGCTCCTCATCATGGTATTGAACGCCCCCATAGCTTAACAACCAAGTTGAGGGCTGTTTTCGATTGTTCTGCCAAATCAAGTTCTGGTTATTCATTTAATGAGTTGCAAATGATAGGCCCAACGATACAGGACGATTTATTTTCGATATTACTGCGATTTCGTCAGCACAACTTTGTGTTGACTGCCGATATTGAAAAAATGTACCGCGCCATAGATATAAATGAGTCACAGCGGTGTTTACAACAAATACTATGGCGCGACGATACCAGTCAGCCGTTAAAAGCCTACGAACTGAATACAGTAACATACGGGACGGCATCCGCGCCTTTTCTAGCGATACGATGTCTCAAACAATTAGCTAATGAGTGCACCGATTCATTTATACAAGAAATTATTAGTAAAAATTTTTTTGTCGATGATTTAATTTCAGGTGGTAAATATTTCAATCAATTATTATACATTTACACATCGGTTACTGAACAATTAAAAACCGGTTGTTTTAAGTTAAGAAAATGGTGTTCAAACAGTCACGAGTTAATTAGCAAAATAGAAAACAATGACAATACTTCAACTGAACTTTTAGATCTGTGTCCTAATAGTATCTCAAAAACATTAGGGATAAATTGGGATCATAGGTCTGGCAATATTTGTTTCGATATACAATTAAAATCACACAATAAAATTACAAAGAGAAATATCTTATCTACGATATCTCAATTATTTGATCCATTGGGCCTTGTGATCCCCGCTATATTAATGACAAAACTTACATTACAAAACTATGGTTATCTTGGGATGACGAAGTACCGCCTGCCACACAAAAGGCGTGGCTTCAGTTCATTGATTCCTTACCACAATTAAATAAACTAAATATACCTAGACACGTCATTTGCAATAATTTTATAAATTTGCAATTACATGTATTTACAGACGCGTCTGAGGAGGCCTACGGAGCCTGTGTGTATTTACGATCTATAGACAGCGATAACAAAATTCATGTACATTTATTATGTTCAAAAAATAAAGTCCATTGAAATCACAAGCAATTCCTCGATTAGAATTATGTGTTCCTTCTTGGCTCCAGACTTAGCTATAAGGTTATTAATTCATTACGACTACAAATACACCAGTGTTTTTACTGGTCAGATTCTACCATTGTCTTAAGTTGGCTTAATGCATCAACAAACAAATTACAAACTTTTGTACGGAACAGGGTTGCCGAAATACAGTCCACAACAGACATTAATACCTGGAAATACGTACCTATTAATTTAAATCCGTCTGACTACCTGACGCGTAATATGAATGTTGATGTGTTGGTTAACTGCGAGCAATGGTGGAACGGCCCACAATTTCATAAACATGATGAATCATTGTGGCCTACATTTGATTTAAAAAACAATAATCAATTTATAACCGAATTAAAACAAGAGGTTAGTTGTATGACAACTAATCCCGCAGAGCCATTGTTCCCTTTCCATGTATTTTCTAGTTATTCTCGTATTACGAGAACAATGGCTTATGTGGTGCGATTTATAAACAACACAAAACATAAAATGAATAAATGCACAAATAAATATTTAACGGTTAGCGAACTTCGTTCAGCTACAAATAAATTAATTTCTATTTCACAACAAGAAAGTTACAGTACTGAATACGATTTGCTAAAATTAAATAAATCATTAAAAAATGGAAATTCATTACTTTCGCTTAATCCATTTTTTGATCCCGATTTAAAATTGATAAGAGTGGGTGGTCGTCTTAAAAAGGCATCATACAGTTTTAATAAAGTATACACCCAATATTATTACATAAAAATCATATTATGTATTTACAAAATTATTATTCTATGAACATAAGATTTTAATGCATGCTGGACCACAACATTTATTATATTCTACTAGACAAAATTATTGGACGGTAGGTGTAATTTGGCTAGGTATGTTTCACGAAATTGCACTATTTGTAATCGGTTTCGCGGCAATACAGTAACCCCTATAATGGGAAATTTACCTAAGGAAAGATTTCTGACCGGCTATGCATTCCAATACACAGCAGTAGACTATGCGGGCCCAGTGATGATTGCCAACAAAGAGGGGCGAGGCTGTAGACTTATCAAGTCATACATTTGCGTCTTCGTGTGTTTCACCACCAAGGCCATTCATTTGGAAATCGTTAGTAATATGTCCACTGCGAAATACATTTCGATTTCGAGGAGCTCGATGGCGCAGTGGTTAACGCGCCCGGTCTGCGAGAGGAGCTCGATGGCGCAGTGGTTAAGGCGCCCGGTCTGCGAGTGCTGAGGTTAAGCAACTTTCGCAAAGGCCGGTCATCGGATGGGTGACCAAAAATTTATCATCTCGAGCTCCTCCGTGCTTCGGAAGGCACGTTAAGCCGTTGGTCCCGGCTGCATTAGCAGTCGTTAACAACCACCAATCCACACTGGGCCCGCGTGGTGGTTCATGGCCCGTTCTCCCTATCCATCCATAGGGAAGGCTCGTGCCCCAGCAGTGAGGACATAAATGAGCTGATGATGATGATGATGATGATGATGAATTACATTTCAGCGCTAAAGCGATTCATCGCCCGTAGAGGCAAACCAACATACATTTATAGCGATAACGGGTCTAATTTCGTCGGCGCTAATAATGAAATAAAAAAGATGTTTACTAGTGAGGGGGACCGTATTATCGATAGTTTTGCACAAAGTTCAATAAAATTTAGTTTTAGTCCTCCACACTCTCCACATTTCGGTGGATTGCATGAAGCTGGAGTTAAATCCACAAAAACTCATTTAAAGCGGGTAATAGGTAATTCAAATTTAACTTTCGAACAATTATATACAACACTTACTCAAATCGAAGCGATACTAAACTCTAGACCCATTAGCCCAATATCCTCTGATCCCCACGACCTATTACCGTTCACCCCTGGTCATTTCCTTATTGGCAAACAGCTCACGTCAATACCAGAGCCAGACTACGCCGATTTACTACTCCAAAGTTTAAACCACTACCAGCGAGTAGCAAAACTGCGGCATCAATTCTGGTCTAGATGGCACAAAGAGTATATTACCGAACTCCAGCATCGATATAAATGGAAATCTTCACATGGTACCTTACGTGTAGGAGCTCTTGTACTAATCAAGGATGATCAGCTTCCACCCATGAAATGGCTCTTGGGACGAATCATAAACACGTACCCAGGAACCGATGGAGTCACGAGGGTTGCAGATATCCGTACGTCTACAGGAACGTTACGAAGATCATTCTCGAAGATATGTCCACTTCCAACAATGGATCAAGAAGATTATTGAAGCAGCAGCAGCAACAGCAGCAGCAGCAGTGCTTCAATGAGGGGCGGCATGTCGGCGCGACAATATTAATCAACGCATCTCTGTGTGAAGTCGCACACGCGCGCACACATAAAAAGCTAGAGCTATAGGCTCGTCGGTCCGCGCACCTCACTCTGCTTCCGATCGCATATGGTCAATAACATATACTTACCTATATCAAAATTTGTATTGTACAATTTTTGCTAATATACCTATTTCGCAACTAAATATTATCTTTTCACCCTTAACACCATACACCACCCTTCACGACGCAAATAAGCTAGAATAGAATAAAATATTTTATTTGTTGAGAATATGTGGTTGTGTTGGTCTATAGTTTCACATATTCTACCATGCAGGTAGACATGCAAAATTTTCATTTAAAAACATCATAATGTGTATACATAGTACCTATATTGCTATTATTATTAAAATCATTATTATTCATTAATCCATTGCGTTACTACCTAACCAACATAGTTACGATACTCGTATATAATATTTATACTATACATAGTTCCATTATTCAAAATTGTATTTTAATATAACACATTAGATAGATGTTAGATTCATTTACTTATCCTTAATAAAATCAGACACTGAATAATAAATAACACTTCTGGACATAGTATTTATACAAATGTTTTCTAAATGCTTTCAGATTAAGTTTTTTAAGATTATCTGGAAGATTATTATAAAGCCTTACTGCCATACAATAAGAGTTACTACTACTGTAATGGAGTTGAGACGGAGACCCGAAATGAAACAATCTACTGTGAACCTTAAGTTGATCAGGTCGAGCGTCACGTTGAGGTCTCCTAATAATAATTCTTTGTTTAACCTTATTTGGCTTTAAAAACAATTTTGGGTGTTTATGAACGAGTAGGCAGATTTCAAATAAGTACAGTGATGGCAAGGGAAGCATGTTTTCCTTTAGAAATAAAGGTTTACAACTTTCATCAAATTTAGCACCACATTCTTGATAAGGGCTATTGCTTAACCTTTTCTAACAGTCCCATTGCTGGGATCCCACTTCCATATGGACCATAGCACGTGGTGAGATGGAGTTTTAGTTTAGTGTGAGACTGAGTTGACGGCTTTTATTAAGGCTTTTATTTGAGACATGCTGTGGTTTACATATGACTATGAAGCGACATTGTAGATAAAAGATGCATAATGAAACGGTCGTTGCGCGTCGGGCCTTACGAAAATATCTCTGAATCCAAATCGCGTTTCAAGGAAATATATTACATCATCATCATCATCATCAGCATCATTATCATCATCATCATCAGCCAGTCCACTGCTGGACAAAGGCGTCTCCAACGAGATATATAAACGGAATTAATACGGTTCAAGAAGACGGTGGCTATCTGTAGTTGATGTACCTAATATGTGCATTTTAACTAGCATAGGACCCACTTAGTTTGACCAGGCATTTGTGTGTTGTTGTAAATAAAACTCTAAAAGTATCACATTAGGGTCTATCTATGTAATACTTTTAGGAGTGTTATAATACCCAGTCGGACCAAGTGGGTAGTAATGTTCATCAGCCTTATTCTTAAATTTAAAGTAGAAAGTTTTGCTTTATTTCAATTTATTTATGTTCTTATATAAATTTGTTTTAATTTCAGTAAAGAACATGCGGATCGTAGAGTTTTGTAAGAACATAGACGCAGCAGAGCTGAGGCCTTATGAATTAAAGAATTGCCCAGTTGTGATTGATGGGATTAATTTTTTTTGCCATCTGTTTAACCTTAGTAATTGGACATTTGTTTTCGGGTGTGAAAGTGATAAATACGCTGATGACCTGAAAAAGAAGCTATCTCTGTTTAAAAATGCCAATGTTAAATGCTATTTTGTTTTCAAAGGAGGCGATGAAGCTATTTCCCACAAAAGATTTGAAAATCAAGGATACAATTTGAACGAGCTGCTCTCTAGAGAGACTATCGTAAGGCCTATATTCATAAAAGAAATATACAAACAAGTCCTCGATGATATGAATTTTGATTACGTTGTTTCTGAGTTTGAATCGAAAGAACAGTGTATTGCCCTAGCTCAAAAGCTTAATTGTCCAATTATAAGTTACGATATAACATATTGCTTTTCCGATGTGTCTTACATACCATTCAATCACAAGTTTAATGAAAGTATGGAGCATGACGACAGTTTGCGTGCCATAGTCTGTGGAATATTTAGACATAAAGAATTTATGACAAAATATAATCTAAACAAAGACAAGTTAGCTACTTTCATTGTTTTAAGGGATGAGAAAGTTTTTCCAGAAGGCCACTTCGAGAATGTTTTTATAGCCATTAATATGATGAAGTTGAAGGCTAAAAAGCTGAACTTGTATTTACTACGATGGCTATCAAGTGAAACAAACGATCATATATTATCTGTTATACGGAAATCCATATATTCTCATAAATTTGATGACTTTGTTAAAGAGAAAAATCGATTTATAGAACTTTTAAGCAAGAAGGTGACTCCTGATCTGCCCGTTCATTATTTAATTAATGGCAACCATGTTGACTTTGATGAAAGTGATCCATCGTGGTTTAGCAAAGGAGTAGTTGCGGGACATATATCTATCCAATATGTCAATTTATATCGTTGGAATACAATTTATGGTTCCTGGACAGTCGATGATGACAGTGCACAAGATTCTATGATGCTTTCAGTCGGCATAATTAAATACGCGTTTAATCTTTTGACTAACTTTCAAAGGAAAGAAATTAAATTCGCCAAAACAAAATATGACGAGCTCGGGGTGCTATTAGATGTGACTACCATTCAGAAACCGCCATATGAGGCTGTTGAAAGCCCTTTCGAAAATGGATGGGCACGGATAAAATCATTGCGATTATTTGAACATTTCCTCGAAAAATCGATGGAATCATTTAATTTCAGCATTCTTACCTCGTTGCCGGAAGATACCAGACTTTTGCTTATAGCTTTGGCATATTTCTCTCATCAGAAACCTGTAGATACTACAACTGAAGTATGCAGCGTGCTACTTTCTCACGTCATGTTGGGTGTAGTAGCCGACAAAGCTCACAATAACAATAGACAAATTAAAAATAACGTTGCTCCAAAAGCTGCCAAACCTACTAATGATTGTACACCTAATAAAGAATTAGTCACAAATAAAGATAGTGAGACAGCTAAAGCAATAATGACTGAATATCTTACAATTTCAGATTCGGAAACCTATAAGATTTTTGATCGTAAGCTACTTCATCCATTAGTAGAGTTTCAGCATTGTCTTCATCAAATGAATTTTCTCAATAAACTATGTGGATGTCCTTACATGCCGACGGTATACAGCCGAACATATAACGGTACGTTTATTTACAAAATGTTATACGACATAAAAGTAAACCATTCAATAGAAGCTGTGGAGTTCCTGACGGTTAAACTGGCCGCAGCTCCTACCGTATTATCATATTTTAATGTTTTGAAAGGGATCTATGACGAAATTATGTACCGTTAAGTCGTCGTATCTTCTATTTATAAGTATCTATTGTAATGGCATCAGCGTTTTCGTCGCCAAAAAATGCTATAAATAGTTACACGATTAAAAACTAGAAAAAATCAAGCAGCCTCATGATGCTCGAGTGGGAATCCAATACCGGGCCTCGGTAGCTCAGCGGTCAGAGCTAGGGTTGCCATGCCAACTTTGTTTTAGACCAAATATAGTATTTTTGGATTCAGTACCCAGAAAAATATAGTAGATAGATTAATTAAAAAAATATAGAATATTAAAAAATATTTATGTTATTTCTTATATGAATATTTTGTGTGTTCCGTTTTAGATAATAGAGACTGATTTTAGCGACTTTGCTGATAAAATATAGTAGTTTCGCCTACTATAATATATTTTTAAAATAATAGTAGTTAGACACCTAAAATAGTAGGATACTATATTATATAGTAGGGTTGCCAACCCTAGTCAGAGCATTGAACCGGTTATCAAAGGCCCAAAGGTGGGCTCGACTCGAGCTTCCTGAGGCTGTTTGATTTTTTCTAGTACCTACTTAATAATAATATTAAGTACTAGAAAAAATCTTGTTACATTGATTTTTATTTAAATTTTAAGGGAAGCAGGTGGTCTGCATTAAATTGGTGTTACACACTAAATTCAATTGCAGAACCCTATTTTTTTAATGTTACTTTTATTTAATTAATCTTTTTTTGTTTAATTTTCATATTATTGCATGAATAATTAATAATAAATACATATACATATAAAATACATAAGCAATAAAAAAATGTCAATCACTGTTTTCTGTTGATCATTGGTACATACCTACTATGTTTTAAAGTATTCTGTTGCAATACAGATAACACTTAAGTACATTTTTTTAAGACGTTTGCTGTATTATAGTTGTCATTTTATATCCTATGGCAAACCATTTTTATAAACCTAACCAATTAAAATGTTATTTTATAAAATTTTGTTGTTTTTATTTTACGATAGTGATTAATGTTTTGTTAGCGACTCTCTGTGACCGTCCCCTGTAAAACATCAGTAAGTACCTATTAAAAATCATTTAAAATAAACTCTAGTGAATCATATTTAAAGTAGATTAGCAAATTTACTAGCGATACTTATATGTATCTACAAATTCTACAATACGATAACGGTAACGAGAACGCAACAGCCGACGACGCACACTTGGTGCCAGACGACTCGGGCGGCGACTGTTTCATTCCATTCGATCACGTTATCGTAAACGATAATTGGTATGGCATCATTTAGTTCTTCTCGTACGTCGCCAGGAGGCGCTGCTTCAATGCCATACTAATTTTCATTTTCGTTAACGTGATCGAATATGAAACGAAACTCACACTAGGCACCCTGGTGGCGCTGAGTACTAAGTTCCACCACCAAAGAGGTTGTTCACAGATTATAAATTTCCGAAGATGAGAATGATTCAACATTTTTTTTAGTTCATTTGGCTGACTATATACAAACATCTTCCTCAAACATAAAAATATCATTCATATTATGTATCGGCTAGTTTGTGTTGTAAAAGCGATTCACGGTCACACACAGCCCTTGTGTGGGGCCCAGCCATAGATAACCCATACGTGTGGGGTATCTATGGATAGGTCTTCAAAAATTATATTGAGGTTTCTAATATAATTTTTTTCTAAACTGAATAGTTTGCGCGAGAGACACTTCCAAAGTGCTAAAATATCTTTTCGTCCGATATACCGCAGTGTCTCAAGACGAGTCTTTAACCAGTGTGTGTTGCCAGTGATGACATACGAGACTGAGACGTGGTCGCTCACTATGGGCCTTATCAGAAGGCTCAAGGTCAAAGAGCAATGGAGAGAACTATGCTCGGGGTTTCTCTGCGAGATCGACTCAGAAATGAGGAGATACACAAAGAAGAAATAAGAAGCAGGAGAAAAACAAAGGTAACCGACATAGCCGGGCACATTGTTCGCAGCGCTGGGGCGGAACAGTTCTCGACCTCGGTGGCGACCGCGTACCAGAAAGCGCAGTGTGGGCAGGCCTCCAACAAGGTAGACCGATGATCTGGTGAAGGTCGCGGGAAGCCGCTGGATGCGAGCAGCATAAAACCGGTCGTTGTGGAGATCTTTGGGGGAGGCCTTTGTCCAGCAGTGGACGTCTTTTGGCTGAGATGATGATGATGAATCATTCAAAATAGGCGTCAACAATTGTTTTTTTTTTAACAACAATTGAATACAGACTACCTGGGTCGACTTGGCCCTCAGATAGAATTTAGAATTTAAGAATTTATTTAAAAGTAACAACAAAGTACACAGTCATCATTTTTACATTTCATTGTTCGATATGAAATGATAATATAGATAGGTACTAAGGTAGGTAACATATGTACTACGTGCACGCCCCAGTTCTAACAGTATTTTTAGTTAATTAGAAACCAAAACGAATTGGTGACACTAACTTATTCATATAACTGTATCTACTTTTTTATCAAGCGTGTGACATGTATGTCATGCTTAGACCCTATAGGTACATAATAATATATGTAATTAAAGCTGAAATTGCGTGCGCACACTAATAAATTTGATTACGAATCAAATAACTGAGTCACATTAGTTTAATTAATTATAGCACTTATCTAGATTAATGTTTTATCACAGAAGTGTTGCCTGTTTTGGTACCTAGGTATATTATTTTGCTTATTGTATTCTAAATATTTCTTTGTAAATTAGTAGTAGCCGAAATTAATCACGTGAGCAATTGTCGTATCAATAAGTAAAGTAAAAGTAAATAGCCTATAACTGTCCCACTGCTGGGCAAAGGCACGGTAATAATATGTAACAGTAGTGTAACTTTATACAAACGGACGAAGCGCGAGCTATACCTACGCGCTCGGGTCTCGGCATGCGCTCGGCATGCAACAGTCGCGAATGTGCCGCAGTGACTAGCCGCGGGGCGTGTTGTTTTTTAAACAGTAAGCGATTGTTTTGATTAAAATAAGTTATGGCGAGGATCAATAGTAGAATATATTGTGCTGTTTTTGGTTGCATGAATTCGTCAATAACGCCCCCAGATATAACATTTTTAGATTATCTTGAAACTCCGAAAGGTACTTACGTAAGACTATAAATAAAGTGATACACGAGTAAACTAGGTAGGCGGTTCGTTTATGATACATACGGTAGGTACGCTCGTGTTAAAACCTCGGGGTTGTAGGTTTTTGGAAACATTATTGAATTAAACGATTGATTGATTTTCATTTTTTAAACTAATCAAAAAACATTTTTTTTAATAGAAAATATACCCTTTATTTATAGAAAATATACCTAGAAAAATACGCCCAGCCCTTGCGCGTGTTTACGTACCGCGCGGCTGTAGGCATTTATTTCAAAGATAGGGCCGAGTTACGATACTGTAGATATTATTACCGTGGCAAAGGCCTCCATCATTGAAATCAAGTCATCCCTACAATTATTGATTATAGTGATGGGTAGGTATTGGTGATTTCCACGCTTGCAAAATGCGTGTTAGTGATCAAAAACCCGGGCAATGCACCGAATAAATCTGAAACACTTTGCCCGACCTGGGAATTGAACCTGGGCCCTTCGGGTATCGGGCCGAGCGCTTTGCCACTACGCCACCGAGGTATTTTAATAAAAACTTGCATAAAATATTTTTAAGCAATTAATGTAGGTATTGTAATCATAATAATGATAGGTACTAATATCATAAATGCGAAAGTATGTGTGTATATGTATTGCTTCTTCACGCTGCAACGGATGGATGGATTTGGATGAAATTCGGCATACAGCTAGTTTGTAACCTGGATTAACATTTTATCCCGGATACTTTTTATCCCGATATTCCCACGGGAACGGGAACCACGCGGGTGAAACTGCGGGCGGCCGCTAGTATTAAAAAAAACACAAACATCTCAATGCAGATAGCTTGGTTAGCAAGGTATTATTTTGTGGTGTGAATGCCATAAAGCAAAGCAATATTGATATCTACAGATATATCTATATGTTCGCAGATACTCTTTGTAATGTAGGTACAGTTTCATATAAGTAACATACCACTCTATAAGTAATTGGTTGATTTGTTTCCCGAGTCCTTGGTTTACTTGCTGGTTAATCAGGAGCCATTAGGTATTGTCGCTGCACCGCACCGGGACCAGGGGTCGTAGCTTCTAGCCTCACATTGCACGGAACAATAATGATTCCCATCCATTTTGTTAGCGCCCAAAAGCAAGTACAGTGACATGATTATTTAGCTTTTATTTTTATTTGGCTTGCGCGTGCCGAAGACACAGCTGGTGATTGTGTAGGACTCTCCTCCCGATCACCACACCCGGCCTAGTCCCGAAGAACTCAGCACGCAGGAGGAAGGCCCCCACGACCCGGTCAATCCGAGCCGAGGTCTTACCTTTGGAGGCGCCCTCGGGTTGTCCTACTCCCCATCAGGGTGCCAAGTACGAGTTTCATACGTCATTCGATCACGTTAACGAAAACGAGAATTTGTATGGCAAAATGTTAACTCTTCTCGTATGCCGCCAGGAGGCGCTGCTTCAATGGCATACTAATTTACGTTTTCGTAAACGTAATCGAATGAATACGGACAGTAAACAAAACTCATACTAGACACCCTGATCCGTTTCCTTTGGAGAATCAAATAAGGAACGGTGACCCACACTAGTGCGTGATGCCATTCCATCTATTATTATTATTCCCGATAATATTTTTGTAAACAACTCATGATTTAATATGAGTAGCTAACTAACTAACTAAGTATCTTGCTGGGTTCTTCTTAATAGAAACAACCTTCCGAACCAGCAGTAGAATCACATTAAATATATGTATAATTTATTACATTATATAATAACAGCTGACCCGGCGGACTTCGTACCGCTTTGACAGTTTCCACTTTCCATCATTGAATTAAATATATACCTATCAATGGTTTTCATGACAACAAAAGAAACAATTTTGTATTGGAAAATTAAATTCTCCTTTTTAGTATTTTATTTAATATATTTTTTTTAATATAGCCTATGTTACTCAGCGCTAATGTAGCATTCTAATGGTGAAACAAATTTTTAAATCGGTCCAGTAGATTTTGAGTTTATTCGTTCCATCATACATACCTACATACATACATACAAAAATACAAAGGTTTCCTCTTTATAATATTACTTAGTATAGATTACTATTATTGTGTGTAACTCAAGTTATTTTATTATAATTTTTTTCTTTATTTTTAAAATATGTACTCGGCTTTCTTAAGTGCACTATTGTGCCTAACCAATTTTTTTTTCATTTTATTACATTTCATTTTTATAAAACCTCTGACGGTGATTGGATCACACCGATCACACGGCTTAAGGAACCCATTAAATTGCTCGCCGCCCCCAAAAAAGTCCGGTGACACTGAAAATGGCGTCTAAGGCAATCACAAAACTCTCCAAAAAAGCAGGAGGAAGAATAGGAGCATGCATACTCTTAAAAAAAACTCCAGCACTTTCCGGGAATACTATATAGGCAATCGCCCGAGTTTTTTGTTTTTTACCTAGTGGATCCTATTTATAGATACCGGCCACCATCTGGTGCTGGCCCATCTGGGCAGCACGGTTATGTGGTGACTCTCAGACTAACTTAGGCTAGCTAGACCTTAACTCTGCGTAACGAGGGTTAGCCCTGGAGGTTGAGTGACCTGAAGCTATAATTTTGAAAATGCAATTATGTTTCCGCATTTTAGTCGGTCAACTTAAAGCCTGAAGCTACCTGCCCCTACCCCCACCCCATCTGGTTCTAGAAGCCACATGCCCCTCTAACTTAGGACATTGTTAACTTAATTTAAAAGCTCATTAAGCAGGCAATGCAGCGGAAATGCCGGTGCACTTAGGTTGAATAGATTTCGATTTTTCATTATCTGAACGACTTGAAACGTAGTTCGGAGGTCAAAGACTACATAGAAATTCGTAGAATATCTTGACAGTTAAGCTTTTTTTACGTAAAAAAGACAGCAATCGAGCCACCAGTTATGGGAAGGGCTGCCCATAGATATGTTAGTAAATATTTTATTCGGTTATTCGGGTCGGTATGTTATGGGATACGGGTTCGAATCTCGCTCGTGGAAATCTGACATTTTTATACAAAAAAATAAATTTAAAATAAATAATAAACAAACTAAATAAACAAAGAAACTTGAAGATTAAAGTTGCCGAAGAGGTTGTAGTTTATTGCCACTTAGACTGTTGTTGCGGATATCTCCAGCATCCGGGGAGCTGCCTATGTGGTACCGAGCTGTCACCCGGATCGTCTAGAGGGGGCAATGCGAGAGATATTCACAATATTTTATTTAGGTTCTTCAAAAAATTAGTAGGTAGGAAGGTAGAGGAACCTAAATAAATGTAGTGTCAGTCAATATATATAATCAAAACCAAGTCATGAGGGTTCAAAAAAACGGCGATGCGCTTCGAGAAAATGTAGGTAATTAGTGCCCTTGCGCTTCGCTTGGTTCGTCTGGCGGCTTGAGAAATATCTAGGTTTTATTATAGGTCAATACGAACTTTGCTTTAAATAAGTGCTTTTGTTTCCTCAATTCATGTTAGAGCTTTCCAAAATAGGTAGGAACTCTAATAATTCCCTACTCTCATAGTTGATTACCTAGGTACTTTCTATCAAACAACTAGACAACAAAAATATTCCTCACAGAACTAAACAAGGTTTTCTAGTCGACCTGCAATTTTGATTAGATTTTTATCCTTTGATATTCTCACACGGCTGCGTCAGCTCAGAGCAAGCCCTGTGTAGCAATAAAATTCCATCATCAACTGACAGCGTGTAATACCAGCCTTGCCAGGAAAGTTTCGATGTTTCGCATTTTTCTAAAATGTCATGTGAATATCAAGGCTACTGGCGCCCACCGTGGTGGGGCCGACATTTTTGTTGCATAAAGGTTATAAAATTTACTGAGCATATAGCTTTTGTTGTGGTGGAAAAGGCTAGCGTTCTCTGTATAAACGTTTGTAAATGTAGTCATAACACTTTGCGATATTAGGATTGAAAAGCTTTGTGACAGTGATAAAAATTGTAATAGTGATAGTAATGTTAATAATTTGGTAAATGCTAATACCTAACATTAAGAGACATTATGACTACGTAATTATTTGTAATTTAAAGTCAAGTACTTGCGACGGGTCTATTTAAGACCACAGACACTACCAAAACTACCCACCAGCTAAGTATTAGGTAATTAATGTTAGTTGACGTCTCAGAGTATGGCAGTAATTATCTCTATCATACCGTAGCTAAGGTAATTAATTAAATAGCTAGGGAATCTAAACAAACGCCTAGAACAAGTAACTAAATAATGATTTACATAAAACTCCGTTGTTAAAAGTCACTTGGTAAAAAATACAACTACCTAATAGGTAGTAGGGACGGAAAAACGGGTGCAAACAAATTATGGACAGCGAGCGGTGGACGCGACGAGCGCTAAAAGCTTCCGGCCATTGTCACAGCAACGGACATTGGGCATACCCACCTACACATAATATAGCTACAGTAAATTTCCTGCTGCAAAGTGACTGACCACGACTTTCAAAGGCTAAACTGACAAGCGGCGCATTTTGGTTGCAGTGAAAATTGGTCAGAAATTTAACGTGTGTTGAGTGAAATTTAGACATTTCATCATCATCATCTCTCTCTCTCTCTCTTCCCGACTATATATCCCACATGGTGGTGGGGTCAGCCTTCCTTACCATTTTCCTCCACTTCGCTCTATCCTCGACATCCTGTTCTGTTACCTGGCAGTCCCTCATGTCTCTTTGCACTACATCCCTCCATCTTGTCTTGGGTCTGCCTCTCGATCTTGGACCAGGGACAGAAAGATGCAGTGCCAAGTTTCCAACGTAGTCAGATGGCCTCCTCTTCACATGGCTGAGACGATGATGATGATGGCCTTTCATCATCATCATCATCTCAGCCAAAAGACGTCCACTGCTGGACAAAGGATTCCCCCAAGGATCTCCACAACGACCGGTTTTGTGCTGCTCGCATCCAGCATAGTTATTAGTCATTTGGTATGCTGTTATGTGGATCCACGGTATGCAAGTACGAAATAATTTTTCTGTTGTCTGGATTTAGGTGAAAAGAACGATACAAATTATAATTGTTTCGCTAAAGTTTACGAGAAAATCACACACACATTATTTGGTAACGGGTAATTTAAAAAGGTCTTTGTTATTCCGCGACTAAATTAGCCTTAACAAATTACCCTCCAGTTAACCACGTTGCAGTTGCTATTCTTGTAATCAAATTGACCTAACTCCAATTCATTCCTAAAAATACAATTCTATCATAAGCATTCGTTATGATTGGAGCCTCGATTGAATTACGTCGCTGCAAAAAGTGCTATGAAACAATGCAGCCTGATGAAACGCCTGCTGGCCCAGCGGGGCCATTAGTCATGTTAGTTTGTTGATTGATAACTTTTCCGTGACTAGCTTTTTCATTTTTAGTCTATTCAAACACATTGTTCGTGATACCTACTGAATTAATTGATTGTACGTTTGCCCAGTAGGTATTAGTGTTATCAAAAATACGAAGCTATGACTCATGGCATAGGCTTTCTGCTTCTGATAAGTTAAATTATCAATCGACTTACCCAATCTGACCCATGATGAGGATTGGTACTGGAATCGGCGCAGGTACCGTTGAACGCGGCGGAAACCAGATCCTAGCCAGCTTCTGGACTGGGTCCAGACATTTGGCGAAGCATCTAGATGTCAAAGGATTTTACGTAGTTAAAGTTAAAAGCACTAATTTTGTATAGGGTAGGTAGATTAGGCAACGCTACCTGGGAGAGCAAATTATAGCCGAGTATGTACAGTCAGCTAGAGGAACTCGATGGCGCAGTGGTTAACGCGCCCGGTCTGCGAGTGCTGAGGTTAAGCAACTTTCGCAAAGGCCGGTCATCGGATGGGTGACCAAAAATTTATCATCTCGAGCTCCTCCGTGCTTCGGAAGGCACGTAAAGCCGTTGGTGCCGGCTGCATTAGCAATCGTTAATAACCACCAACCCGCACTGGGCCCGCGTGGTGGTTAAAGGCCCGTTCTCCCTATCCATCCATAGGGAAGGCTCGTGCCCCAGCAGTGGGGACATAAAATGAGCTGATGATGATGATGATGTACAGTCAGTTTCAAAATTATCTGAGCATTCAAACACCAAAAATATCTGAACATTTGACAAAAATCAACCTTATCTCAAGACGTAGAAATTAATTTTTATTTATTGTTTGAGAACAAATGACATTGAATGAAAGTACATCTTTCACGTATTGGGCTAAGATAGGGTTGCCAACTTTTATTAGAAGAAATAGAGTATATCTGATAACAAAGAAGGTAAATAAAGAGTACGGACTTACAAAAAAGAGTACCTATCATTTATTTTAATTTAAAAAAAAGGTATTTTTTGTACATTTTGCAGCACATAACAACTTTTCATGGTTTATAAAAAAATTGCATGAGTCCAAACATTGTAACTTTAAATTGATATAGATCAAGAGCTCTTTTGGACTTTTTTGGTTCTGATAATCGGTTTGCATATTAATTATTACATGACTGACACTAGTATAGTAAACATTGTGTAAAAAAGAGTATTTTAGCATACTCTATTAGTGTTATAGATATACGCCCACATGATATAGAGTACAATACTCTATTTTAGAGTAGTACGGTTGGCAACCCTAGCTAAGAGTGATTTTTGTCAAATGTTCAGATATGAACGGTCAGATTATTTTGAAGCTGACTGTACACATGCATGCACATCAGACTACCTACTATAAAATGTCAAATTTCTTCAATAGACTCTGAACTTTATTTATTTTAATGTTCAAACATTTATTGAAGAAATTTTATAGTTCTGGATAGGTTTATGTATAGGCATCTCGCATTTGGGTGCCTAGTGTGAGTTTTGTTTACAATCCGTATTCATTCGATTACATTAACGAAAACGAAAATTAGTATGGCATTGTAGCAGCGCCTCCTGGCGGCAAACGAGAAGAGTTAACATTTTGTCATACAAATTCTCGTTTTCGTCAACGTGATCGAATGACGAATGAAACTCGCACTTCACCACTGGGAGTCGAACCCAGGATCTCTGGGTCGAAAGTACGGTGGTCTGACTACCTACTTAACTTGAAGCAGTTACGAATTTACGATCAAGAAGCCATTCTTATGAAAATTAAAAACTGATGTTTGTATTATCAATGCACAAAATAACGACCAAGACACGGTAGGTAGGAATTACATCAGTAGATAAACATTAATCGCATCACAAAATGATACCTATTATTGGCACTGATAACGTCAACTAATATCAAGTCCCTTTCGTGCGATCAGAAATAGGTATGACGTGCAAAATCTGCTGTATAAATTTAAATAGACATTATATAAGACTTTGTTGTAGGTAGGTACTTACCACTCTGGTCTATTTCGTCATAGTCTCCCCTGAGCGGTCTCAGAGGCAGCATCTATTAGTCAATAAGATAAAACTAGCACCCAACGTCCGTCGTAATGTTAGTAAACAAACTAATGGCTTAATTAAATGTAGCACAATCAACAACTCGAAGGAAGTGACGTCACAATATTACTGATGCGTTCATGATATTGTATTCGCCGCAAATTGTAATGTAATCGGAGTATCTACTTACTGTGAGTTTTGTTTACTATCCGTGTTATTATTATTGAGTTTAAAACGAAAAGAAAACGAAAATTTATAATGGCAAAATGATACGAAAACGAGAATTAGAACATACGAGAAGAGTCGTATGTTCTAATTCTCGTTTTCGTTAACGTGATCGAATGTCAGAATAAGTCACACTAGGACCTGTCTGCGTCGAATTTACCGTTCGTTGGCTCGGCTATTTGATTTGCTTACGTTTTGATGTGCTTTTGTTCGTACCCACATTCGCAGACGGAATCTGTTGACATTATGTGACCTATTTGCAGCCGGGTGACGGTTGAACCATATTTAACAACTTTTTCATCTAAACGTATATACGACTGTAAAACAACTTAGGTAATACTTAAGCGCCGTCATCCGTGCCATCTGTCACCCGTATCCACACATATCAGGGAAATCGGTATCAGTGTAGTATGTTTCGGTGGCTGATACGCATATACAACATACAACCCGATGTCCTTATTGGCAATGATTGCAATAGTTCTATCAACCTTTCTGTATCCATGTTGTAGGTACTTGCAAAAAATTACCACGGATATAAGAATCGGATAGCACTGTCAGGGCTTCCATTCCATGCGTCCGAGTTTGCTCCGGAACATTTGACGATTCGGATCCTCCTGACACGGAGATGTGTGAACAAGTTCGCACAAATCGTATACGTAGGTAACCAATTTTTTCTCCGTCCCTGCCGTGGTCAGTCAGGGACTGAACCCGGATGTGTGGACAGCGCTTTATTTACCTGTTGGAAATAGATGGAACAACCGCATTTGAGGTTACATTATACGAAATTTATTAATTTTGTTTTAGAGCCTTTAACATTTCACTATTCCATTCTAGACTGAATCGAACAATTCATCAGACGCAGACGCAAAAATTCAATATTTTTAAGCCAATTAATTAGTCAATGCTATATATAAGGTTACTTTTTATCAACTGCAAATATTTTGACAAAACATCTACTTAATTAATATCAGAGAAATAAGGCCTTAGCATTTAAAAAAAAATTCAGGCTAGTTTTTTTTTACTTTTCCTGACACAAATGTTGTAATATTTTTAAGAGCGGCCTCTCTGTCGGTTTTTTTGAATGAAACTAAAGACACGTGTAAGCGGTGAAGGCACTGCGGCCTCTCTGTTTCGACTCCTTTGAATTGAAACTACCGAAAGTACTTTATTTTTCTTTTTAATTGAAATGTCTTATGGCGTTTTTCTTGAAAACTAGCGTATAAAAATATAAGGCTTTTTCATAAAAATAGTTTATATAGGTATGTTGTTGAATATATCCTCAAAATATTTGCAGTTGATAAAAAGTGACCTTATATTTCTAGTCTTGCTAACATCATCAGCTAATTTTGTTCCCAAATAAAATGGCTGCATAGTCGTTAATAACCACCAACTGGGCCCGCGTGATGGTTTATGGCCCGCTATCCATACATACATAGGAAAGGCTCGTGCTCCAGCAGTCTTGCTATACTTAAATGAAATACAGAGATCTATTGAGATATCAGACATACAAAAGTATAATAGATTTTTCATTCCCCCATCTCGGAAAGAGTATTTTTGCTCTTCGATATCAGAGTGCAAAAGCCGTTTTTATCCGCTGGAGGATAAATTAAATTGAATTAAGAACACCGTGTGCACTAAGTTTGATCATTAAACCTATTTACTTCTATTATCTCCATGGTGCCGAATTTATCAGTAGGTACACAAGTCACTAACACCAACATTACAGTACCTAAAACAAAAATATTACACTCAACTTAAGTAACTGTAACAACGTTACTTTAATTTTTTTTATTAGAATAATAACGCCTAGAAGCCGAGTAGGCGCACGGCGATTGAGGCAAGTTGAACCAAGCCATATGTGGCTTGGTTGGCCGATCGGCTCGCTAGTATCCAAGGTCACGTCGTGTCGTAAGCAGCTCCGCAATTTTTGTTTATAATGACGATTTGTGCCATCAAAGGATGCTTTCACAAGTCAGAATCTAGCAAAAAGGATGCTAAGATTACATTTCACCTGTAAGAACAGCTAATCAATGTCTATTTTTTCGTAAAACACGATATTAATGTTCGTAAATTTGTAATATGTCATTCCCTGTACGTTTTGCTAGATGTAGGAAAACTTTTACCCCATTTTGTGTTCCGAGTTTTTTTTTTATTTAGAGTTGTTTTTATCCAAGTCTAGAGTCCAAGAAAGATAGTTTATCACGATTGCTGTTATCAAAGCGCCAGTTATTTAGAAAATAGTTACAGCTACAAGGATTTTAAACTGACATGCTGAAAAAATGTTATAAAAGTATTTTTTTCTGATAAAACTGATTTTTGTGCAATAAAGTAAATGAATAAATATTGGCATTCTTATTTATCACCAAACATTGTTAAATTTACATAACATTACATGTACATGTTTTCGTGTTATATGTAAGTATCTTTAAATAAGTAGCTAATGATATGAAAATTTTGGTAGTCGTAGCTTCACCGCCATCTTATCTTATCTTTTAGTTAGCTAAAGGCTCGTAATAATATTCAATGCATAATGAGATAAAATTATGCTTCCAAATAGTTTAAGAGAGAAGTGGCAGTCCATTGTCTCTGCCTACCCCTCCTGAGGGATTGAGGCGTGACTATTTATGTATGTAGTTATGTACCTTACAATTTTTACTTTTTTAAATAATAATCACTAACTTAAATGAAAACGTCTTAATGTATATAACAGTTAATATTATTAATGTATGCCGTTAATATAATAAAATAATATGTAATAATTATGGAAGACAATTTTCTTTTTGTGACTATTGACTTTGTGGCTACTTTCACATAAAAAAATTAAGTAATTAAAAAAATCATATGTAACAACAATACAATTTTTAAACTATGAAACAAGATAAGAGTTTAGTAACTTACCCATTTACCCCGAGTTTGGGGAAATTACCATTTTACTTGCAACATTTATTCGTACGGTTGTGTGTGTACTAATGATGACAAGCTGCTGACGCACACGACGGAGTATTTTGTGCCTCAATATTTTGGCGAACTTTGTTTGACACTATCGTTCTAGGCGTTATTATTCTAAGACTATACCTAAGTATTATTTGTTATAATTTAAAGATTATTCTGTAATACTTACCTACCTATCATAATGTAATAGTTAATACCTAAACTGAAATAAAAGTATTTTGTGATTGTAAATGATTGTAAACTCGCTGCGCTCGTGATTCAATTTTAGAATCCTTCGCATGCTCGGTCATCAAAATTGAGCGCGCGGTTAAAAAGCAACTTTGCACTCTTGTATAACAAATAACTATTGTATGCTCAGGGAATGAATTAAAATGAAACTTGAAAAATTTGACAACACCAAAGTAATAAGAATAAAACTACAGAAATATAAGTAACCAGGTTTATTTATTAAAAACAAAAGCTCTTTCTTTACAGGCAAAACGTATCTTTAACATTGTCTATTTTACATAGTAGGACACTTGTAATGTTCAAGTATCATGATTTTTTGTTTGTATTAAATAACAACAGTTGTAGCAGCGCCACCTAGGTGTTATTTAAAATATGTTCGACGGCCATTATCGACAATCCGTGCTATAAAAAAAAAAAGAGTTGAAGATTTCAAAATAACGTCAACAAGGGACTTCTTGGCGGGAAAGTGAAGAGTCATGTCTGCGGTTTTGTTTTATTTTCTAAAATTTGTGTTATGTCGAATATTAATGTGAAATAATGGTGGATTATTAACCGTTAAGTGTTCGTGAGTGTGCATGAGTGTTGGCAAATGAAACAAAACAGTGCAACGTCACTTTTCAAATTCTCTCAAGAAGTCCGCCCGAGGACTTAGTAAAGTCCCACATCTTTACTGAGATACTCGAGGGGTTGGGTGGTATATCATTTCTCATTTCTATTATCATTCATTATCATCAAACAGAAAAGAAATATTGCTAATTTATATATTACTTGTTAGAAAAATTACTTTGACACTGGCTAAATGTGCTAATCGCACGAAGCCATCAACAAAATGAAAAAAAAAAAAAAAACGTCAACAAGGGACTTCTTGGCGGGAAAGTGAAGTCATGTCTGCGGTTTTGTTTTATTTTCTAAAATTTGTGTTATGTCGAATATTAATGTGAAGTAATGGTGGATTATTAACCGTTAAGTGTTCGTGAGTGTGCATGATTGTTGGCAAATGAAACAAAACAGTGCAACGTCACTTTTCAAATTCTCTCAAGAAGTCCGCCCGAGGACTTAGTAAAGCTCCACATCTTTACTAAGATACTCGAGGGGTTGGGGGGTATATCATTTCTCACTTCTCATTTCTATTATCATTCATCATCACCATACAAGATGGAAATATTGTTTATTTATTTATAACTTGTAAGAAAAATTACTTTGACACTGGCTAAATGTGCTAACCGCACGAAGCCATCAACTAAAGGAAAAAAAAAAACGTCAACAAGAACTGATTCTGTAACTACTTAAAATTTGCCCATTGCCCTTAAATGTAAATGATAGATACGTGTCAAGACATTGATATAGGTTTACTTTTGTTTCTATTTCAAAACACTAGATTCGACTTTTATGTAGCAAAATGGAGACAGGACAGTTGGCACACTCACCTCATATGTTGGTAGTGGATTCTTGATGACATAGATCTTAAAATTTTTGCTTGTTGTCATAAACATCAAATAATTTTACTACATCACTGAATTAAATTGTAACATCATCGCTATCATACAAGTTTATTACAATTAGTCATTTAATTACTTATTTACAGTATTGGTAAATAAATAAGTTTTTACATAATCATTCACCATTATATTAAAATTTTTGTGATACCAAACAACATACACACAATAAACATTAGAAATAAAATGAGATAATGAATTTAACAACAGACTCGCTCAAGCATGACAAATGTATTTACTATACAAATATATTGTACTTTCAACGAACGTTCACAGAAAACTACAAAACATCGCCGGCACTTGATTTACCTAATTATTTCTCACCGATTTATTTATAATTTATCTTATAAATAAGGCTTTAACTAACACTATCATAATTTATTAAGGGCACGCCATCTTCGGCATCGGACCGCTCGCTGTCACTCGTCACTGAAAAAAAAACATTAAAACTAAAACAAAAGTCATAATAATAACTAAAAATTCCAGGCTCGAAACATACAAAAAGACGCAAGACGTGTTCAAAATGTTAATATAGGCCATGCGTATCCAATCATAAAGCAAGAAAATAAATATTGTGAAATTAGTTTTAATGTTACCTAGAAAAATACCAACTACTACTACTAACCACTAACCCCCCTTGTTCATAAAAACTATTTAAGCATTATTTAGTTAAATATTGTTTTGTCAACGTCACACAAATGTCATTTTGAATTTGAGAAAAAGGGACAAAACAATAATTAACTAAATTATGCTTAAATAGTTTTTATGAATAAGAGGGTTAGATTACAAATAAATCAGCAATTTTGTCACCTATTACATATCCCACCATTTAGATTAATAATAAAGATACAAAGGTATAATAATAATTAATAAAACACACCTCTATTGATACATATACCAAGCATCAAAGTGCAACACAACACAATTGTATGAACAAATCTACGGATAAGTACATAATTTATAATTAAGCGTTAACACAACTCCACTAACCTTAGCTTCCAATACGTCGTAGCAATAATGACTACTTTACATCTCTGAAACATTCAACCTGAACCCTTCAATGATTTATATTTTAAAAGACAACATACATTTTAATGGCCTATCATCAATTAGCAAAATTTATTAGGGCGCTTTCAAATTAGGCGTTTTGTGTTGGACCGCTGTTGTGAGTTTGCACTGCGTTTCATATTAAAACAAGCGTGCGGCTCACGGCAGCGGTCCGACACGAAACGTCTACATCGAAAGCGCCCTGTCTTGTTTAAAAACAATTGACAATATACATAATAATCCTGAATCCATGAATTGAGTTATACCTAACATATTTTAAATATTTTTTTTACTGTTTTAAAAGTAGGACTAATAAAAAAGAAAGTATAACAAATATAATTGTGGTTGACGGCGTTATGGCGAGACTTGGTAAAGGTCATAAAATCTCTGCTTCAAACTAAAACGCATACAATTATGTAGAGATTCCACCGAAAATAGAAACTTCTTAAAATTGTGACTGGTAGCCTAGATTGTAGCTAGATTTGGCGTTTGAATTTATATATGTATTTGAATTCTAACTAACATTAAAAAACTGTGAAGTACTGAAGCATCGACAACGGTAACGCATTTAGCGAAAATCAGAGGTGTCTTTCCCATTGACACATAGAATAATCAAATAAAACAATGATTGAAAATGCTGATTTATTTCACATAAAAAACACGTCACATTATGATACAGCAGCTTGCTCCGCATCGTCACAAAATAAGGAGACCCAGAAAGTTAATACATACCTCGCTGGAGCGACGCACACGCAGACCTTCTCACGTACACGAATCTTGGAACAGCTCGGAACTGTGTCTGTGTGAGGTTGTCTATGTGCGCGTTGCTCGACTACGTATGTATGAAGCTAACCTTCTGCAGTCTCCTTATTTTGTGGCATCATACTCTGTATAAGCATGTATGTACATAGCTTAATTTACAGCGGCATAGTTCCGCCGGTCGAACGTCCTCACAAAATTGTCACTTACGTGAGCTGATTTTAAATGGCATATATACCATTGTATTTGACATAATATAATGTTGGTATAGATGTACTTCCGCTAGATACTATCTACTTTGAAGATGCGTTAAACAGTGGTAATAAAAACAAATTAACACTTTCTTCTAACACTAACAAACAACTATGGAACTCGCCGTTATGTTAGTTTACGCTTTTAGCGAATAATTGTTATAGTTATATAATAACGAAACTAGGAATTAACTAAATAATATACAATTGTCACACAGCGCGGTGCAACACCACATTTAGGATGTCACACAAGGACTAGTACAAATAACAGAATAAGTGACATGTTTATTAAAATATTTACTCATTATTTGTTCCGCAACTTAATCTATCAAATATTCTTTGTCTTATAATAATGTCTTCTTCAGTTATAAAGCGCGGCTAGCGCGGCTAGCATCGTGCAATTCATAAAGATTAACTAATTTATATATAACTATCACTCTTTAAGGTATTTTTTAAATTATCCTGTCTCCAATATCCCTTAAATGTATATACACTTTCGTAATAAACTGCCCTATCATCTAAAAATGTTCAAGTTTCAAGAAGAATCGTGGAGTATAATAATATAATATGGAAGATATGCAGAAGAGTATATAGTCCGTTAGTGGCAGCCAGCACCGCGTTAGTTATAAAATAATATGACATTTCCAACTTCATACGCGTAAAGTTGAAAATGACATAATTGGGAGGTGCGTAAATTTTTACTTTTATTTTTAAGTGTTAATTGCTACACTTAACGCGTGCGTAACTTATCGTAATAGATTAAATCATTATTAAGCTTATGTGTTTTTCTTGTTACAGCATGCACACTGACATTTCATAAGGCAGAATCGGACATTAAACCTTTTGTGACATTTTTAACCAATAAGCACTTTTACATCAGACCGAGTCACAATGACGTAATTGATTTCACCTTAAATGATACTTCGGACATTTCCTTTACTAAAATGTACTAGCAACAATTAAATATGATATATGCTGCCACCCAGTTGACCAAAGATTCTATAACCATTCAAAAGTAGACTCGGTTGCGATGGATAATTTGATCATCGATACATTGGTGCGAAAACATAAAAACATACAAGAGGGTGATTTTTGAACCGGTGACTAATTGTCACGCTATGATATCAATTCTGAGTGCTCCTTATTTTTGAAGCCGAAAATTCTCGAGCAGTATTTAAAAATAATGAAATATTAAATAATGCAAAACTCATTATACACTTCTCATCAGAAAAATCGAAACACTTCCCCGTTTTTATGGTTTCTGTCCTAATTTTACACAAAAGAGTTTTCATTCATGAAAAAATCACATGATTGTATAGCTGGCAGTTTGGCCATTACATGACAAGCGAAAATTCTAATCGGTGAAGAATCGTATGGAAGCAGTAATAATAAGAGTGTGTTGTTTTATAAATTTCTTTACTACTCCATACATTGTTAATTTTTTTTTAAATATAAGAAGTAGGCAGACCAGCATGCGGGTCACCTGATGGAGAGTAATCACCCCCGCTCATGGACACCCGCAAAACCAGAGGAATCGCAGACGCGTTGCCGGCCTTTGACTTGTTGAACAAAATACGAAACCTATGAAAATTCAATTTGAATTTAGAACATTAACATTAGGATTTGAAAACCTTATATTATATACTATTAAACGACATTTGACATATATTCCTAAATATACACATTTTTCTGATAATCCTTACAAAACATAAACTTGCAAGGTGTTTCGATTATTCTGATCAGAAGTGTATTTCATAGTGTATCCATGTCACTTTTGTTTTCGTTATCACTGGTGAGCTTTGATCAATAATGTACTAGATAAAGGATCCGGAACAAAAATACATTTCGAAAGTGGTCCTGTTCGCTCATACCTATACATTAAAATATCCAATAACAAAATCTTTAAAAAAAAATTGGATAGCATCAACAGCTTTATCTTACTGTGAACCTTAAATCTTCAACATAAAGATCAAATTAAGGTTGCAAAATATTTGTACTTTATATTTACTGTCATCGCCACAAAAGTCATTGTGGCTCCGTGGCCAAAGTCGCCAACCGTTTTACGAGCGCTCATCGGGAATCTTGTACATTGTTGACGAAGCTGGTGAGATTAAAAAATCACTCCCCTGGACTTGCCGCGTGACGTTTATTCGCAATTTTACCACTTTTTTTACGAACACGATAATTTGTATTGCAAAATTGTAACTTACCTCGTTTGTCACTAGGACACGCTGCTTCAATGCCATACCAATAATCGTTTTCGTTAAAAATAGTGATCGTACTGTGAATGACACTCACTCGACATTCTTGATTGCCGACTGCGAGTTTTGTCGTGTATTCGAACGAGTTGAAGTTTAACTACATTTCTTATATTATTCAAGCAAAAGTTCGTCAATAGATAGAGGTGTTTTGGTGACAAATAGTAGTAAACTAATTCATTCGAATAGTAAAAGAAATTCTCTTACTACACACCATGTGCATAATGGCGAGTAGCATTAAAGATCCAACACAACCGAAAGGACGGCGCTTATGTCTACAAAATATAACTTAGTATTTCCATTTGTTACAGTGAAATAATTTTACGTTTTGCAAATTCAAATTCAATAGTCAATTTATAAGTCTTTTATAAAAAATTCCCATAATTTCTTAAAAAATAAAGTCTTTATCCTATCCAGAAACCTATTAAAAACCAAAAACCACAGAAAAATATGCTATTTTAAAATATTTTTTACAGACAGTTTTATTTCTCAAAGCTAGCCTGTCTGTCAAAGCAATCGGACAATCTAAAGTCCATGTTGTTTAAAACATATAGTAAATATATCATATAAATAAATGATAACATATAAAGTTCGACCACAAGCTCACAGCACGGTACACTCAACTCGGGTCATAGTGTGAGTTGTTATGGACATTACATACAAGTCATACAAAAAGTACAGTAGCGCCTCTAGCGGAGGTGGCGTCATTATTTCAGTTTCCATACAAATCGGCCTCCAAACACAACCAAACTCCCACCAGCTACTTACTAGTCTGCCATCTGGAGGCAACACTTATCGGACCCGCGATCTACAATACAAGCAAATTCATTTCACGACTTTTTGTTTGAATATTCGATTATTAATTTAAATTATAATTTGTTTTAGTCTGAATATAGGTTTCTCAAAAAATATTATTTCAATAAAAGTGATGTACTTATAAAGAAACTAATGTAACAAATCGTTCACACGTTCAATAGTTATTATTGATTTGGTTATGATAGTAAGGGCACTTAATGCCACGTGCAACTCTGGTGTCAGAAATATTTGATATTAAAAATATTTGAATAGTCTAGTATAACTCAATGAACTACCGATCTGTTTACAAATCTCAAGATAGTCTATACTAGTATTATAAAGAGGAAACCTTTGTATTTTTGTATGTATGTATGTATGTATGTATGTATGTATGTATGTATGTATGTATGTATGTATGTATGTATGTATGTATGTATGTATGTATGTATGTATGTATGTATGTATGTATGTATGTATGTACATATGTATGTTTGCAACGAATAAACTCAAAAACTACTGGACCGATTTAAAATTTTTTTTCACCATTAGAATATTACATTAGCGCTGAGTAACATAGGCTATATTAAAAAATATATATTTTAAATCAAATACTAAAAACAACAATTAAATTTTCCAATACAAAATGATTTGTTTGTTTTGTTGTCATGGAAACCATTGACACCTATTTAACTCAACGATGGAAACTGTCAAAGCGGTACGAAGTCCGCCGGGTCAGCTAGTAAGTTTTTCATGTTCATAAATATAAAATTGGCAGAATATTCACAACACTAATTTTGTAAAATAATTCTATGAAAATAATCTGTTATGAGATCATTAATTTATTGTGAATATTCAAAAACACGTTAGTAGGCGTGTATAACGCTATTTACTAAAGATGGAGAAAAATATATATTTTCACTTCTCATTAACGACCGTACTTGTTATGTAGTTGGCGGGAGCGCGCGACATATCGTAATTACATTAAACGTGAGAATGATTGTTCGATTAATGTGCGTAACAGTACTTAGTTGTAAATTTTAATCTATAGTTTTTACAACCATCTCAATGCATTAAAAAATAGTCCTAATTTATCACGTTTATGCTATATAAAATGGAAAGTTCTTGTTTTTTAAGTTACCGCGAACACTACACAAAGATATGAAACACTTTAAGAATCTAATCGCGTTTAATTTTATATTAATTAAGAGACACCTGTCTCCCTGTGACCACGAACCCTGTGAAGAGTTCGAAACATCAAGACAAAATAATGTGTAAAATTAAACGCTTGTATATTCATAAAGTGTTCCATTTCAACGGTAAGTTCTTATTTTTGATACTATACGTCACCACATTGGATTTCAAACGAATTTATCATAATTCATTTATTCGTCGTTTAATTCTTAGATGCGCAATCGCGTTTGCTACCGCAAGAGCCGCGTGCGAGATTTTTCACTATTCCATCGAGTCTAGATAGATTTGTGGGTAACTTTGTACCAACAATTTGTGTGGGATCAAGGCAGCGCCATCTAGTAACAAATTAGTTCCACTAGCCAGCGCTTTTTTAATTAGTATCATTGTTATTAACGTGGTAACACCACATTAATAACAGTCCTAGAAATATAATATGCTTGTGTTAGGTTCACGTCAGTTGTGTAACGGGGATTGAACCACGATTCCTCATACTCAAACCGAGCATCAATCAGTTCAAATTGAAGCAGCGCCAAGTCTGTTTAACTAGTTTATCACTTGGCGGCGCTGATTTAATACCATTTTGCTGATTGTATCAGACGGCATATTCAGCTTTACCGGGCTTTTTAGGGGCGGCGAGAAACTTCAAGGGTTCCTTAAGCCGTGTGAAACGAAGCACCGTCAGAGGTTTTCTAGAGGGAACGGCATCACGCACTAGTGCATGTCCCCGTGCCCTACTAGATTCGAGGGGTTCGGATCGGATAGGGTATTGTACATTGTAGTTAAGTTTACCTATTTAAAGGGCGTAACATATTTAATTTTTTTCATTGGTTTTCAACATTATATCAAGGGAATAAAGGTCAAATTATGGAGCCTTATAAATTGTTTACTGGATCGAGTGGTGGAAAATGTCACACTCAGCACTAGGTTGTGAAACCGACGTCGCAGTAAGCAATGCGAAGAATAGTTCGCTAGCGATGTCACCAAAAAGAATGGAACATTCAAGACTTAATTACATTAACACTTACAACTCATCAACATTTAAATTAATAACAAACAACGATTATACAAAATACAATATACTACATACATAACTCGAGTGAACCTTTCAACATGTAATGTAATGAGAAAGGGTCGGATGTTACTTATTCTTCAATTTTAGACTTATGAAACTTTTAGACTAATGCGTTCTATCATAAGCAAAATGTTTAACAAGGTAACGCCACCTGCTTAGTGCAGACGACAGCAACTCAACCTATAATAGATATTGAACCTTATACTGGAAGCATAAAGTTCAAAATGTATTAGTTATTTTTAACTTTATGTCTTTTTAAGTACTCGACGCGCCTAGAATATCTTTACGAAAAGCACTATTGTGTGAAACCATGTTAAACACTTTGAGAACGATAGAAACGTAGTTGCAAGCATAAACCGAAGACTCACAAGTACGGAGCACATGAGGAAACACTTCCAATAATAATTCACACCAACATTCAAATATAATAACGACGGCATATCGTCACAGCCACAAATGTTCCATTCCATTGCTACCCGACAATGTCTTGTAAGCGATTCTCAAAACCCGGACAAAGCATCTCATCAAAATGTCACGATGCTTAGATATTAGATGTCCTTTGGCCAACTAACGTTGGTCATGTAAAACGTCCTCTGTGGTAAGTACATCCACGGTCGGATTTGTTTTTGCATATTTTATAGAATTTCAATTGAATCATTATTAGATTGTTACTGGAGTAAGCCTCTGTGCGAAACCTTTGGAGTTTACAGACTCGATACTCGTTAGCGAGCGCGGGATGACCCTAAGGCGTCGATTTTTTTTAAACTCAAATTTTATTTGAGTTTTGGTTTGGTAGAGCATAATTTACCTTGAATTCGACGAATTTTCTGTTTTCAGTCTAACCCCAATGGTTTGCATACATACAACCTTATAAATAAAATAAGTATTATTTTGGCCGAAATGTGCTGTCAAACAGCCTAAACGGTGAGAAATTTGGTTCCTCAAATCGTAAACAAAAAAAAGGGAAATATATTACACATGTTTATAATACGTATAATCTATTGGGTAAAACATTTGTAGTACCTAGGATTTTTTAATGGAAACTCGACTTGAATGCGAGAAGTCAAGTGCAATCTTCATATACACAATTTTAACCACTGCTCATTAATCCCTTCTTAACACCAACCTATCACCAGGACAATCTATTAAGCTGTAGCATGAAAGGAGGTCACTAAAATCTGGCCAGTTCATGTACCGAGGTACACTTTATGGAAAAAACATACTCTATGAAACGCTGAATAATATAGCAGGCCTACTGTGTTTGTTAGTTATTTGGAAAAGACAAAAAATAATAATTTCGGTTTGAAAAAATACTCCATTTTAGACCCTGTCTATGTTAAATAATGTGATACAATTATCAACAGGAACCAAATCACGAGGAAAAACGGAATACCACAAGGAATAGTCAAGTATCAAATAAAAATACGAATCGCAAACGAAAACAACGAAGCACCCCGAAACGCCGAAACGAACAGAATGACATTTATGACGTTTGTTGTATTTTGACATTTTGTAGCGTTTTGTCACTTGCAGAGAAACGAGAGCCATCATACAAGAAATTGAATTGACAATTATTTGCTGAAAATAGTAATATTAAATATTACTATTTTCTATATTAAATATTACTATTTTCTATGTTTTACGTCCATTAAATTATGTATTGATAAAAATGGACTACAAGTAGATGCATTAGCAATAATTAACATCAAATAATATTTTTTTAACACTACTGGTTTTGGAGAAGTCGGACAGCTACTAAACGCAGTTGAACATCCAATGTTACCACATGATAAAAATGTGTTACAAGTAATTAACAACTTTATTAATTTATTATCTTGTTGTATCTAAATATAAAAGCAAAACGATACGTTTTTCGGAATCCTCGAATTTTTTTCTACATTTTGGTATCTATGCACCTCAAGGTACAAACATGGCCAAAGATGTATGGACTATTAGTGACCTCCTTAATCTGATACTGTATCAAATGTACATCGGCGCAAGACAAAGGATTGCAAAGAACACAAAGTCGGTCGCAGTATTTTTTTGTAGTTTGCTGATGACCCCAGCCGGCCTTTCCAGCGTCACCG
>OY720027.1:17444498-17492253 GCA_963082485.1 Eudonia mercurella
CCAATCGGATTCTGGGCAGAACAAATGGCAAATAAGCCAATAAAAATTTACGTTTCAACAGACTTCAAAATGAAAATTAAAGTAATTTCTATTCGGCTGTAAAATAATAAAAATGACTTTAACTTACCACAAGTCTATTGGTGACCTTAGCAGCGACCATTCCGAAAGCGAGTATGTACAGAGCCGGGTGGTTCTCGTATACGTGCGACTCGCTCTTCTGGAAGATGATGAACGCCGGCACCACCACGAACGAGAACGGTATCACCGGCGACAGGATGCTCGTGCCCTGGCGAGAAGCACAGCTGTAACTCGGCTCTTGCCACACCAACCGGCTTGCCAAGTAAAAAGCGACTCCACACCAACCAATAAGCAAGCGAAACATTTACTACACAAAGTAAAGCATGCAACATTCCCGAAATGAGCGTGAACACGAATGTATGAATACAGCACACCACACGACCCCAGAGCGGAGTTTACGCCTAGCCGCTATCTAAGGCATTGCAATCAGCGCACGCGTCCGTGAATGCGTCGTTTGCCCCGCGTGCGGGCGTGTTAGTGTCGTTGTCAGAATGCGTAAATCATGGGGTCCTTACTGCGACCGTGGAGCCGTTTTTGCCAACTCCACCCTTCACAATGACAGTGACGTAGTTGAAGATAAGGTACACCGCACCGACGATCACGGCGTAATTGGCTATCACGATCAAACTGACGTTTACTGACGGTAACTGCGGTTAGTCGGCGACATGCGATGTCGGCGTGTAATGATGGCGCGTGTCGATGATCGTCATGCGGTTAAGTCCCGGGCGGCGGCGGACATATCGGAGAGAAAAATACAAACATGCCATTAATTAAGTGAACGATCGAATTTCAGAGTAACGTGAGAGCGGCATAGCGCGCCTGCATTGTTCGGAATATGGACCATGTGCTGTCTTCACTCATTGCTTTTGAGACGTTTACATTACAACCGATGCTGTTTCAACCCACAGTAACATATATAGCCACCATACAGTGTATCATACATAGACCCGATGAATGTAATGAAATGTTATTATGTGATGGTGTCTTGTAAATTAGTCACTTTAAGGGAAGACGATGAGACGTTTCAGTCATCCAGATCTCTACTCGGCTATGGCATGTAAATAATCTCAATGACTGATACGTGTTCGTGCTTCGCCCCGCGTGTTATGCAAGTATCCATTCTGTTGTCTTACAGCGACAGTGGATCCGTTTTTGCCACATCCCCTAAGGCGGAAGGTGGAGGAGAAGTTGGCGATAAAGCAACACTGAGCGCTGTTGCACAACACACTGCCCACGAGGTTCATCGGCAGCCCCGCCACTGGGATCTAAACCACCAAGTTTGGGCCATTTTAAAACAACTCATAATTTCATTCAAAACTCTTCACTTCAAATTGTTAAACAGTACAGCTACCAAACACAAAATGTCATTAAATGTCGTGAGTGTGATAGATAACAGTTTAAAACCCTTATTTTTATCTCTAATATTTTCTAAAATTCGAAGCAAATAAAGACTGTCTTATCAAGTTTACTTTGTGTTGCTCTTTCATTAAACAAGCTGGTCTACTTCAAATATACAATACTGGGTGGATATCACAAATATATCAAGACAGTACATTATCTAAATAAATTATACGAATGTGAGTGACGGTAGCCGGTCGCCATAGCAGTTAACTTGCTTACAATAACAGTACAAAATGAGTGAAGACCCACAGGAGAGGGACAAAAAAATATACGGCGACTAACCATCCACCCACATCAACAATTACCAGGGTATCTCTAACACTTGACAATGCAATAGGACCTACATTAATGACAAATTACCTTACAACTATATGTATATAGATCATGCTCCATGTTTATACAAAATAAAACTGAAAGATAACAGTGAGCATAACCTAGGAAATAAAGTAGTCGTGGACTAACATGCTATTAAAAAAACCCACATGATATTAAGCGATGGAAACAATATCATCGAAAGTAACGATTCAAAGCGGCCTTATTTATGACCCTTACACACAATATTGAGTCTTTAGAAGCAACTCTTAAAACATATATTTCAGAATCAACATTTATTTTTTCTTTTCCTTTTTTATTTAGTTTGAACTGACTGCTTTTTATGTTATATTTAATTTTCAACAATTGATAGTGTGTGGTGTGTAAGGGTTAAATAGCTAAACAATATAAGTAAATCTAATTGATAACTTTATTTTAATTATAAGTGAAAGAATGTCAATGACTTCACTTCAAAAACAGTAAGCCCAACGCATTCGTAAGTCCTAACTAAAACATGGCCGGTGGAGCAGGAGAGAGCATTCATAACAATCCATTAAATTATTTTAATAACATTTATCAACATATTTTTAGACAGTTAAACAAGCAAGCGAATGGAAGTTAAACATAGACCAGATTAAAATACAGTTTTCTTCTAATTGCGTAAGTCATTTGAATACACAAATGTATTATGGATTATTACATACAAGCGAAAGAAAACAGTATTAACATTATTGTTTAAAAGTGATCCTTATAAACGAAAACAGCTAAAGACATTTAAGTCAGTAAATGACGATACATAAGCATCATTGACAACATATTTAGACATTGTTTTAATAGAAAGACACGAGTTGAGTCTCCCGGACCCCCGGCCAGTACCAGACGGTATACCCGGGTCCATAACGCATAACTCGCCCGGTTCGATCAGTCTGTACCACCGTATCATTTGTCGTATCCTATCATACTTCGTATGGTTACAGAAACCTCTCGTTTTCTCTGTATTGGATCTTCAGAATTATTCTTAATCGGACAAAAATCGACTCGAGATGGAATTGCCCATATCGCGAATCGTATCAGAGTGACAAGTGCGAATTTATTCAGCATTCGACTAAGTTAGCGTGAACTAGAATATGAATGGCTCAAAGCAGTTACAATTAAAAGTCGATTACACGAGTTCCTCACTAAATGTCGCTGCTTTCATCCCATACAAATTGTAGTTGACTTTCCTTGATCGACTGGTAAAAAGAAACTCACTCAATGTGGGGGGTATCGAGACCGCGTATCATGATTTCGTATCAGCATCCGTCCACACATGCAATCATGATATGCGTTCGTCGGCGATACGGATACTGTGATCGGATCGGGCTAATGTCACGTGTGTGGACCCGGCTGAGGCCGTATACTGGATGACAGCGACAGCGCCATCGCGCGGCGAGCGGCGGCGAAATGAACTATATGAAGCTTTTCAATGATTAAGCGCGGGGAGACGTCTAACCGCATGGCCACGCCCACAGGCGGATTGCGGCGCGGCGCATAGTTTATCTGTCGATAGTGTTCTTTCTATTATCGTTGAGTAGTTTAAACAAAGAAGCAATTTTTCACCGACACCTGCCTAAGGAGCTGAATCTGTAGTTGATATGCTACAATAATAAATAACAAAATAAAAGTTATTTTTATTTGTTACTTCATCGTCACCAACACAGTGAAGCTCTTAGAAGGTGCAGGTGAAAATATCGCCTCCTGTATAAAGCCGGCGACGAATTCACTCGCAGCTTCGCAGTCCGCCCGAGTTCATAAGCAAAGCGAAAAAGAACGGACCATAGTTTTTTTTTATTATTTGAGTAGGCATATGCCTCCGCTGCCGCTATCATCCAGCCTATGGTTTAAGGAAGCGTAGGAGGTCTCACAGCGACCGTGGAGCCGTTCTTGCCGACGCCGCCCGTCGCGATGGCGGCCGCCAGCGTGCCTACGGTGAGGAACGCGCCTGCCACCGCGGCGAGCGCCAGCGAGTATCGAGCCTCTATCCCACCCGCGACCTATGTGTTACGGGCGCGACCATATTGAAACATTTCACTTTTTTTACCTTCACAAAACTGTGACGTCGAAACAAAACAATAATGATGAATTCGAATGATGGTTGGTATTGAAGAATGGGCGTGCGTAACAAATTAAAAATTACACAAACAAAATGAACAAAAGTAAAGTTGAACATTGAAATTGTTGATATACTTAGGTTGGACTTGAAAATTCTTGATTTAAAAAAAAACATGAAGTCATTAGAACTTTAAATTTCTTTTTAAATACAATTTTATACAGGCATGTCATTTCAACATTTATTTGATTGTCAATTTAAAGTAATACTTAAATTTAAATTAAAAAGTAAGTAATTTATTCATGTGGGTATTTTTAAAACCATTTCTGGCTTATTCATATTTGGAGCACGTATGGTTAACAAAACAAAAAGAATTCTGTTCAGGTTTTTTAATAAAACTTATTTGGCCAGACCTTAGCATTTCGGAACTTCTGAACGGAACTCTTTTTGTGATTGCCTTTAATTTAAACAGAGGGGTACCGTCTGTCAATAGGCAAATAACCTTATATCTTAACAAAAATAACATTGACACAATATGTTAATAGATATTTAAGTAATTTTCTCTTATCATTTTATGATCAATTTCTAAACATTTCACATTTTTGTCGCCTAGATTTGGGTCTGATATGTAGGTTCGAAAGTCGTCGTTGCGACGCACGATGTTGCGAAAAAAATTTTCAAATGGTATCATCATCAGCTCATTTTTCTCCCCACTGCTGGGGAAGGCCCCAGCAGTGGAGAGAAAAATGAGCTGATGATGAGCTGATGAATTAATGGGTCTCCCTATGAATGGATAGGGAGACCCATTCATTGCTGCGATTTGATTAATATAAATTAATGAAAGTTGGCTAAAATTTATTTGTTTTTCCTGTAGTATGGCCAAATTTGTTAAACTACCCTCTTAAACTACCATTTTTTTTATAGATGGATAGGCTTGCATTTGGCCACTATCTCACCTTATGGTAAGTGATAATGTAGCATGCTTGCCTAGAAGGTATGTACCTTTTCACTCGCGATTTGAAGACCCCAATGTTATATTTGATGTGAAACAGACTGATTATTTTGGATTCCTATGTTCCTTCCTGAACGTGATTGAGTTGATGTGCCAGCGTATGACATACAATATAATGAGCAAAGAGAGTTGTAACAAATTTATTAAAAAACATTTATTTTTCTTTTTTTTTTCTATTTTATCTCGGGTGTTATTGTTATTATTATAAAAATGTGTACAAATAAAAAGTCGGATATTGCTTTACAAATTAGATTTGTTTCTATACTTATAGTACAACAATATAAAGTTAACTAATAATATTATTTTTCTCTTCTCTTCCTTCCAAATCTCATCGGGGTCGTGAGTTCGATTTCCATACTATTGTATTAAAATAGGTAATATAATCGCAACAAAAGATTTCGATACCGTGATCTGATGACCGAAAATCTTCGTAATACCGTGTTCGCGAATCCGTCATTTGATACAGCTGTTTTCGATACAACGGCTTTTCGAAAGGGCGTACCACTTAAAATATTTTTCGCAACAGCGTGCGTTGCAAGGACGACTTTCGAACCTACATAATATGAGACCCCCTACATTTAAATGTTTAAACCAAAATTTTCGTACGGAATGTTTAATAGCTGATGCTGTATTTTACGTAGGCACACATACAACATTTATATTATTATAAATAATGAATGAAATTTATCGAATGCTCTATGTGTGTTTAAGTAAATGACCGGCGGCTTAAGACTCTGTTCCACCATTTCGCTATAAAAGAGAGATAGCCTATCCTAGAACTTTGCCACATTATCAGTCAATAGTATAAGATAAGTAAAATGTATATTGGGGTATAACGCAAACTCCTTTAGATTTACGTTAAAGATTTATATTAGAATCTAAAAGTGTGTCCGCGGTGTTTTTTTTGGTTTGGTTTTGGTTTTGTAAATTAAGTTCTAGTAAAACTAGCTGACGTATCATAAAATGGTGGAACGCAGGTATTGTTTCCTAATTTTTTTCTTAGTTTACACGAACGGACACATTGAACTAAAACACTTTTTACGAAATTACTCTGTTTAATGAATTTAACAAAATTTGTAAACAAAGTTCATTATTATTTGATTTAATCGTGATATTTCGAACCCTTTACCTACAGCGTAAGTGGTCACAAGGGCCCTCTTGTCTATCCTCCTAACTCACTATGACCACGGTCGCTGTAAAAGTAAATTCTAATTAAGAAAGAGTTAAAAAAAAAACTTTACTTTCAGAGTAAATTCGTAAAAGCGTTCCAAATCAATGCCGGCACTGTCTCTTAGCTAACGCAGTTGGTAAAGCGTGGACAGCATTACCTGCATGGCCCAGAAGTTTGGTCCGAGCACGGCCGACACCAGGTGGATGGCCATGATGGTGTACTGCGCCTCAGTGACGTCCACGCGGCCCATCTTCAGCGTGCCGGTGACGTAGGCCTGCCAGTGCGCACAGTAGAACAACGTCATCGCGCAGAAACACTGGAAATGGTAGGTTAAAGTTAGCATTAAACATTATTGTACATTGGAGGAGCTCGATTCAACGAAGCTCCAAGCAACGTTCGAAAAGGCCGGTCATCGAATGGGTGACCAAAAATTTATCGTCTCGAGCTCCTCCGTGCTTTGGAAGGCAGGTAAAGCCGTTGGTCCGGCTGCATTAGCAATCGTTAACAACCACCAATGCGCACTGAGCCCGCGTGGAGGTTCATGGCGCGTTCTCCCATCTATAGGGAAGGCTCGTGCCCCAGTAGCAGGGACATAGAATGAGCTGATGATGATGATGATTATTTTTCATTAGAATCATCAGTAGCTCATTTTGCTGCTGGGACACGAGCGTTCCGTTTGGATGCAAACACCACGCGGCTCCAGTGCGGATTGGTGGTTGTTAACGACTGCTAATGCCGCCGGGACCAACGGCTTTAAGAGCCTCCCAAAGCACAGAGGAGCTCGAGATGATACGTTTTTGGCCATTTAACTGTATCAATTGCAGTCTCAAACCACTGCACCATCGAGCTCCTCAATTATTACATTAATTACTAGTTGTGCCCCGCGGTTTCACCCGCGTTAATTAGCGAACAATCTATAGCCTATAGCCTTCCTCAATAAATGGGACTATTCAACACATAAATAATTGACGACCTCCTTGGTCGAGTGGCTTGCACACCGGTTTTCATGGTGTCGCCATCTCTGAGGTCCCGGGTTCGATCCCCGGTCGGGTCAATTTAGAAATACCTGTTTTTCTAAATTGTTTCGGGTCTGTGTGTTTCCTATGTATAATAAGTATGTATTTAAGTATATTAAGTATGTTTATCCGTTGTCTAGTTAACCATTTTATCGAGTTTCTTAAGGAAGCTCTTATTGGGGCTAGATAATTGGTGTGAGTGTGGGAAATATTTATTTTTATTTAATTTTTCAATTCGAACCAGTAGTTCCTGAGATTAACGCGTTCAACCAAACAAACAAACTTTTTAGCTTCATAATATTAGTATAGATTTTTACTAGCACAAGACATTAAGTTTATTACTTTTAATTTACAACAAAGAGTCCTTTAAACAAGGTGTAACGAAGCAAGACGATCGGCAAGGTGAGGACGGCTGTGAGGCCCTACAACACTTCCCTAGCTGTCTTCGCATCTGGACTCCGTTTCTACTTAACATCAGATATAGCGGAGAAATCCTACTCTTTGATTACAGAAAAAATACAATGTACGCAGTGATTAGCCATAGGTACGGCTCCCGCCCACTACCGACTTTTTGTAGGACCGATAATAGGTTCGATTTTTTAACGATGCAAAATATAACTCCATACGTTTCTTTTCACCGTTTAAAAATCGTTCACCCATTATCGGACCTGGGCGAGGGCTCGTTGTTGAATGAAAATAACTGAATATTGAGCTCAGTGGCTTTTATTAAAAGCCTATGTATGTATAGCAGTGGCCTGATACTGGCTGATTATAATAATAGTAAACACAACTCTAAAGACTCCGTTACGCCAGAGAAACATGAAAGTATATATATAAATTACTAGCGGCCCGCCCCGGCTTCGCACGGGTCTACTTTTATTATTAAACATGTTTTTTAATATAGCCTATTTACTCAGTGCTAATGTAGCATTCTAATGGTGAAAGAATTTTTCAAATCGGTCCAGTAGTTTTTGAGTTTATTCGTTGCAAACAAACATACATACAAAAATACAAAGCTTTCCTCTTTATAATATTAGTATAGACTTACCTACTACCAGAGTATTACTACATCTCATTGTAACTGAACAATAAAAACAAAGTTCTTTAAACCTACAAAGTTGAATTATGCAACGCAACAGTGATTTTATGCAAATATTATTCCGATGAAACGAGTTTGGCACTATAGTGAATTAACCTCATATCTTGGAGCGCTATAAATTAAATCGTATTGATGCCGCATCTACAGGCTGCCTAGGTGCGTATTTATTTAGCATTCGACCAAAAGAAAACAAGAATTTATATGGCTTTTTAGGGTTCCGTAGCCAAATGGCAAAAAACGGAACCCTTATGGATTCGTCATGTCTGTCTGTCTGTCTGTCCGTCCGTATGTCACAGCCACTTTTTTCGAAACTATAAGAAATATACTGTTGAAACTTGGTAAGTAGATGCATTCTGTGAACCGCATTAAGATTTTCACACAAAAATGAAAAAAACCAATAAATTTTGGGGGTTCCCCATACTTAGAACTGAAACTCAATTTTTTTTTTTCATCAAACCTATACGTGTGGGGTATCTACGTCTGGGATAGGTCTTTAAAAATGATATTGAGGTTTCTAATATATTTTTTTTCTAAACTGAATAGTTTACGCGAGAGACACTTCCAAAGTGATAAAATGTGTGTCCCCCCCTGTAACTTCTAAAATAAGAGAATGATAAAACTAAAAAAAATATATGATGTACATTACCATGCAAACTTCCACCGAAAATTGGTTTGAACGAGATCTAGTAAGTAGTTTTTTAATACGTCATAAAGTACGGAACCCTTCGTGCGCGAGTTCGACTCGCACTTGGCCGGTTTTTTTGTACTCTCCTCTTCGTTTGTAACCAGATTCGCTGATTCAATGATTGCATTTGTATTGACAAATACTCGTTTTCTTTATTGCGGATTTTGTGCACCTGCGGCGCTGGTGGCTTACCAGGAGCTATTAAAGATTTTTGTTACGTTTGTGAAAACGATACGTCGTACGTAGGGTTGCCAACTATTTTTAAGGAAATTAAAGAAAATCTATCACTAACTAGTATAAAAAAAGGATTTGAAGAAAAAATAAAGTATTTTCTAAATTGATTTATTTAAATGTTTAAAAACATATTTCTTTGTACTCTTGGCACTATCTAATATTTTTTATTGTTTTTAAAATGACAATAACACTCATCGCAATTATCGTTGCGTATCATTCAGTAGTTCAGAAATTAAGTCAACAGGAATATGCCGTTCAAATGCACGCATTACGTCGGAAATAAAGTTTTTTCCATACTTTATTTTTATTAAAAATAATAAAGTATGGGGATGGAAAATAACATAGGATACGTTATTTTAAAGTATGGTTGGCAACCCTAGTCGTACACTATCTATAAACACACGACTCGTTTTCAGAACATTTCAGTAATACCTACTTATTGCTTTCGATTGTCAGTATTACAAGTTGAAAAATAAAGTGTTACTGCCTCCAGGCAAAAGACACGGTGAGGCGCGCGCGCCGTAAAACTCTAGCTTCAACAAAATTTTTGAATTTTTTGTTGTAATCAGCGTTTAAAGATAATAACAGAGACTTCTATTTTTTCTATTGAAAAAATGTGTCGTAATCGTGTTTGCCTTTAATCATAATTTCTAATATATGCTCAATTAAAACCTATCCGAAACATGATAATCATCATCATTATCAGCTCTTTTTATGTCCCCACAGCTAGGTCTTGCCCCAGCCAGCAGTGGGGGGGGGGACCCTTCCCTATCCGAATATCAATCACCTAATCTCAATACTTTGTCATACCTACCTGGAGCTTTGAAAAACGATTTTTATATACCCATTAATAGCACATAACGTCTAGGTGGGTCGCGACTCTTGCTCATTCTATATCTACAGTTTTTGGTGAAACTTCGCAGATGGTGCACGCGACTGGCGGCGGGCCAGCTTCCGCCCGACATTGGGAGGTTGGCAACGTTGGCATCACTCCCAAATAAGACCACTCCGATGGCGGTACACTCGGTTAGCGAGCGGCGCGACCTTGACCGACAAGAGCGAGGACCAGTATATCAAAGGCCCATTTGACCTTTGGAGGTATTCGCTGGGCAGACAATTGATGTTTCAATTGATCTTACCTAATTAACTATAGGTATGTGAAGCGCTTGGCAGTTTTGCTATCACCAACTGTTGTAGATGATGATTCATGATGATTCATCATCAGTTCATTTTATGTCCTCACTGCTGGGGCACCTGCCTTCCTTATGGATGGATAGGGAGAACGGATTATAAATCACCACGCGAGCCCAGTGCGGATTGGTGGTTGTTAACGATTGCTAATGCAGCCGGGACCAACGGCTTAACGTGCCTTCCGAAGCACGGAGGTGCTCGAGATGATACATTTTTGGTCACCCATCCGATGACCGGCCTTTGCGAAAATTGCTTAATCTCAGCACTCGCAGACCGGGCTCGTTAACCACTGCGCCATCGAGCTTTTCAATTATGAGACCCAAATGATTAGGACGAATTATGTCTCATTAGGACTAAATTAACGAGTAACATGATTTCTTGCCTCTAACCATATCGAGAAAATAACTTAACTATTCATAGGTACTTATGGGGTTTAACATTCTAGTATAGGTATTAAAAACTAGGCGTTGCGATAAATTACATTTAGATAAGGGTACATTGGCGCTGCCCCCCAATTCTGCTATTTATTTTGATCTGAAACGGATCTGAAACGCTATAGTTTCAACGTTTTCGCTATTCTGCTAATAACGAAATCAACTTTATAGTTTAGTAGGTAGCAGAATACGAAAATGTTGAAACTATAGCGTACTCGTATTCTGCTAACTACGAAATTAACTCTTATAGTTTCGTAGTTAGCAGAATAATAAACGTTGAAACTATAGCGTTCCAGATTCGTTTCAGATCAAAATAAATAGCAGAATTGGGGGGCTGGTTATTTTACTTTCAAATATCTTCCGCAAATATCAACATTACAAACTTAAACTTCTTCAACTAGCCTTTTTAAATAGTCTAGCTTTACCTGGTGCTATGTGTGTACAGATATTTAAAAAGTATGTAAAAATGATACCTATCTAAATTGACAATATACATATTCGAAGCAAATGATTTGGTACTTGTATGCAACGAACTGAATAAAAGTACAAAGCACTAAAATATAGCTTATCTCCTAACACAGACAGATTTAAGATTAGAACAAGATTCAGTGTCAAAGACATTACAAAAAAAAACGCGTCTCAACGTCAAAATGCGTTAGGATGAAGGACAAGCACCAAAAATCATCGCACGTCATAGCTCACCTGAGTGAGCTTAGGTAACTGTAATGGCAACGCAGTTTAGTGATTCCGAACTATCGGCAGTCCTGCTATCGATAGGACTATCGATAACCCAAAATTTTGTAATACTATTCATCATTATCATCATTTCAGTTAAGGCTAGGTATTCCTGTCAAAGTAGGCATTTAGCGATGTCTCGGCGGCGTTTCGCGCGGACGTAGCGGTAGTGAACTCGCATGACACCGCCCGCCCCCTCGCCACCGATACAGTATAGAAATAAGCAGTAGGGTAATTTTATTTTGCTTTAGAAGTGCATTTTTATGATCAAACTTTGTTTAGTAGTGATAAAGTAGAGTTACGAGTTTCGTAAATAAATAAAGTAAGTAATTAATAATGAATTTATGTTTTTTGGTATCCATTTAATTATAATATTATTATTTATTTTCAAAATTATTTTTCTTACTTCAATTTCATGGGCTAAGTTAAGTATCCACCAGAAAGGATTGCACGGTTATTTATTTCAAAGAATGTTTGGCATAAATGGAATAAGGGTATCAAATTAAATTCAAAATATTATTATGTTTAATCTCAAAATTCTTCAAAATTTATTTCTCTTGTGCTTGTACCTGGTTGCAAATTTGATATGGTAAGGCTGTGGAGTCTACATAATTTACATTTTCCTTGTCATCTTGTAAGGACAACGTTCTTATTGGCATTCCACGTGCTTGTCTGTCACTATCTACAATGAAGATCAACGAGAATTTTTGTATTAGATAAGATGGTGGTAGCTAGCCAGGCGAACTTAACAAGCCCAACCACCAAACAAATCAAGAACGCGCTGCTGATAGGAATTGAACATTGGGACATTGGGTCTAAGTTCGGAGGCTTAGCCACTAGACCACAGAGGCGGTTACATGTTTATTATTTGTTTTTTACTCAATCACGTGGAACCGGCTGAACAGATTTAGATGAAATTTTGCACATAGATAGACCCGGATAGGACTATTTTTATTTACTTACAAAATATTCAGCTAACACACACAGATGATAAATCAATAAATAAAAAAACGTTTAAAACACAAACACAAAACATGAAACATATCAAAATATAAAACAAAAAAAACGTTTTTTTTACTTTAGGTTAGTAGGTACCTACTTATTAATGTGTCTGCGAAAAAGTACAGCATCTTAGAACTTATTTAAAAAACTAAAATCCAGGCGGACTTAACAAGCCCTACTATCAGCCAAACCGAGTAGGTACACAAAGATGTACCTCCCGCTAGGAAACGAACCCGGGACCTCTGGGTGTAAGACCGGTGGCTTAGCCACTAGACCACAGAAGCGGTTAAAATTTAATAAAAAGCTTGTTTTAAATTTTTTTTCACTTTTAACTTTTTAACATGTAAGTACGTACAGTCGCGAACTTTAATTTAGGACCCACTTCCCGGAACATTTGTTTAATCACTTATCCGCATTAAGGGCGAAAACGCTAAATCAATAGCTTCGCTATTCGAAAGACAGATAAGGCATTATTATGATCTAATTTATTAAATGGCTATTCAAAAAGGTTATCACATCGAATAATCTCTGACTTATATCTAATGACATGTGTCAGTGTCAAAGAAAATAATTTGAAAAAAATTAATATAACTTTAAATATATCTTTGAATAAATATGCTTGCAGTAAATCGGGAACAGTTAAGAGTTCAAATAATCCAATTACGCGAGGAAGGGTTAGGGATACGTGAAATAGCACGACAATGTAACGTAACCAGAGCGACGGTTCGTCGATGGGCTCGAAGGTATGAAACGGAAGGGAATATCGATGACCGGCGGCAAAACAACCATCGCCCTCATGCCGTATCGGAAGAACAACGGCACCTCATGCGAAATCAGTATGAAATAGATGGTTTCACGCCTACAAGGAATTTTGCAGAGATGTTTGACGTCCACCCTTTAACAATTAGAAGACACCTACATAGTACGGAACTGCATCACAGGCGACCGGCACAAAAGATCGCATTAACAGAAAATCACAAGACAGCCCGTCTTAACTTTGCACGTGATTATTTAGACTTTGACTGGGGCTCGACTGCCTTTACAGATGAAAAAACGTTTAAGTCTTCGCAAACAGGCAGGTTACATCTGTGGCGAATTAACAACATGCGTTATACGCAAGACCACGTTATTGCTAACCATGCGTCCGGTCATATCACTGCCAACATTTCGGGCTGGATGTGTTCAGATGGTGTGGGAGAACTGGTCAACTTGCCTCCCAAAGCGACTGCTCAATCTTATGTCGATCTCTTAAATGAAAGTGTGCTGCCCACCTTGAGAATTTATTTCCCTGAGCATGAAACACCAATAATAAATTTTGTGCAAGATAATGCTCCAATTTGTGAATTGTTCGGCACGGATTGTTAGGAGCTGGTTCTCTGAACACCCTCAATTAATGGTCATCCCCTTCCCGGCCAAGTCTGCAGATTTAAATCCCATAGAGAACTTATGGGCCTTGATGGTGCAAAGGTGGAGCAATCGAAATGAAAGGAACAGGGCAGCACTCGTAGAGCACTGCCATTCGATTTGGGAAGGTTTCCGTGGGACTGACATATGCGAGCGAATGGTTGGATCTGTGCATAAACGTCTCTTGGCTGTCATCGAAAATAACGGTGGATACACGCGATACTAAAACTTGAAAACTCGTTTATTTGGAATGTTACTTTATTTATTTATTTTACTCGTAGGTTATTTTGTCGAAAAGAACTTGTTTTTTTTTCGTTTTAATGGTATTTTATGTAATAAAGATATTGATTGCAAAAATTGTTGTAATTTTTTTTAATGCCGAGTGCTTGAAACCTACTGGTTTTTATATTAATTGAATACCCTACTTAGTGCACACAATCTTTTCAAATCTTATACCAAATGCCACAAATTGAGAAGTTAAGAAGACATCTGTCAAAACCTGTTCCCGCTCTCTACTTCTATCAAACAGTCGGAAAAAATCGGAAATGATCGTTCCTCCCCGTTACGTCGGATTTTCATAGCAAGAGCAGTTGCCCCTAGTAATACATAAACAACAACGCGATTACCAACATTACCAACTGACATGATATCATATCTTAGTAGCTCTTAAAGGTTTCTGTTGCCAGACGATATTCGACCTTGGATGGGTCCTAAATTAAAGTTCGCGACTGTACAGTCTAGGAGTTCCTCTGACCTCCTTTCAGTTTCATCATCAGATCTTGAGCACCACACAAGGTTAGTTTTTATCAAGACAAATAAAATAAGCACAAATATGGCGGGGTTACCTTGTTTCATTGCAAAGTTCCTAGTTAGCTCAGTAAGTGAAATGTGAATTTCTTATGAGTTAAATAAAACTCTATAACCTCAGTTCCTATGATCACCTTCCGACTGCATCATCAGACCAGTTCCATGATGCCATATTATTGAATTGCTATCGAAGTTGCGTAGATATACCAAGTTTCATCTCGATCGGTCCTCGGGAAGTGATCCAAATATTCCTTGTACGATTTGACCCGTACATACGGTCGCACGAGTCCGCACGACTTATGTACTGTGACATCATCGTGAGTGGCAAGCAGGCGCGCGCGTTTTAAAATAGCCATTCAGAAAAACAAACTTCTTCATTTCTTGACGGATTATAATATTTTATGAATAAAATGCTTAGTAGTTGATTGCGCATACGATGTATATAGTAAAAATCAGATTAGCTATTATGTGATTGATCCTCATTTCCGGCATTAAACATTTCATGTAAAATTGGACCAACTTTGGCTCCATTTGCGTTTTCCAGAAATTATCGTCCCTTTCGATGCGTTTTGTAAGCAAAGGTTTATTTTCTCCAGCCCAGATTTCTAGCAGACAGAGTCGTCTTTCAGTAACGTGAAGCTGTCCTTGTATTTGATAGAACCAATTAGAATGGGTAGTAGGTTAAAAAATTTTTGGACCATTCAAAAGCACTTTTCTAAAGTTTATTTGAATAAAAAATATTTGACTTTGACTTTGACTAAAGAAGCATCGAAAATAGTTTCACGCATTCACAGTACATTTTATACGAATTTTAAAAATTTATTAAAAATATTCAAACGTAACGCCGGCAGCCGAAATTGTTTTAGGGAATCTGAGACGAGCTTCCCTAAGCCCCCTACGCATTCAGTTTTCTCAGATTCAGGCGACCTATTTCTAAATCCAACCCGGCAGAGGTACCGATATCTATAGACAAAATATGAATTATCAAAAATCGTAGCGATGCGATCTTCAGTACATAGTCATACTGATATTCTTATACTATCGAATTATAACCATAATATAAGTTTTAGACATGAATGCATGAATCTTTGTAAGCGTTTATTGTTTATTGCCCATTATGAATAACTTGCAATAATTATATAATTATTTACGACAAAAACGGATTGATTGGCAGTCACGGAAAAAACTGACACAGGTCCGTCGTCCGTAAGCGCCCGAGCGCGACTGATCGGGCCTGCCGAGCAGCCGTACTCGCGCATTTCGTAGATATTTAAACATAGTAAATAAGACAATCATTTTATCAAGTCAAACTCTGCGAATTCCCCTGCGTAATATTATTGCCTTCAATTGAGTACAAAAAATAAATGGAAAATATCAGTAGTTTAGTCATCATATTGAAAAAACATTACAAAAAGGGGTAACTTTGGGATTTTTTTTTATCGAGTGAAGTTCAATGGATCTTGTAACTGAATGCGACTTCCACTAGATTAGATCCTTAACTAATACATACTTTTTTTCCAGAATTTAAAACCTTGTTTTCTATGTCTCAGATTGTTTGAAAAAACTCAATAGCGCGGCCTCTGCAGGAATACCTAGCCTTAAACAAAAGATTGATGATTGATTACTTGCACTTTTACCGATAGCATTAAGAATGAGAATAAATTTATTTGCTGTGTAAAACTTAAGACTAAATACATAAAACTTATAAAATAACATTTGTCTGCATAATAATATAATGCATTACAAGACTGCCGCTTATATTGTAAAGTTTTAAAATTAGGGTTAGTGGTGCAAAATAACCGAAGTGATACCTAAATTAATTAAACTAGTTTTAAATTTTGATAGTCGCTACGCTTTTGGTAATATCAATAGTATTAAGCCTTTATAGTTTAATACGTTATTGATTCTATCGATTGTCTAGCAACAGACATCACTAGCAGAAGTGCACGTCACGGCATCATTCGCGAAGCCCGCGCTCGGTCACACACAACCACGTGGTCGTTTCGACACTATCTGTCTGTACGCAGCTTCGCGATAACCGGAATGATCGCGTGAGGCATGAGCGTCGTGGATTGGCTATAACGTCGAATGACTCATCACTTGCAACAGTAGTTCTTTTCGTCATCATGACATGAATTAACAAAGCATTAGTAAAGTCAGTAAAACTGGAGAGGGCACCTTGTTAGGTATTAATTATCATTAATTATCATCTATTGAAGTATTCATCATCATTCATCATCCACATTTTCTTCTGCCGCAACTTTACAATACCGTTTGTCGAGTTATTGATATTAAGAGAGCATCCATGTATAAGGCTAAGAAAATTGTCGAACCCTGGTTAGCTAATCTGGACTACAAGAAGACAGAAGACCTTCTGAAGAGTACCTAAATATCCCCCACATCACTCAAACACACACCGCATACTCACATTCATAATCATACACTAACACACGCACACACACGCATACGAACACACACATACGCTCACACACACACAAAATCTCTTTTTTATTTTTTCTATTTTTGGTATTTCATTTAAATTTTATTAATTAAAAAATATATATATATATATATGTAAAAGTAGATACGCTTAAATAATAACGATTCCATTATAGTATAAGAATAGTAAAAGTGATCTGTAGTTCGACCAGTGTCACCCTTTGAAACTGTTTATTATTTGTAACGTTTTTTTGACAACTGCGAATCAAGCAGCATGCTTTGTGCAGCAGTCGCCATTAATTAAGACTTCTGTAAATTTTTACTTTTTTTGCAATAAAAACTTTTTATTATTATCTTCTTTATTTATTTTCTTTCTTAAAGCTAGATTTTTACAATATTTTAATATAAAAACTATAAAACATTATAAAAACCTAATCCTAGAGTACCACCAGCAGCGGGGCAGGGCCCAAGCTACCGGTGGTCAGGGCTGCAGAGTGAGGAACCTTCTGACAATACGTGCCGTGTCTAGGAGTACTGCCTTTTGCATCTGACCCTTAACCCAACCTTTCAGCGAGAGCCTCTCTAGGTGTTGATCGAGGCTCTTCGCTATCAGATCGTTTGCCGAAACGACTATCGGTACAATAATGGTTATTATTATTATTATTTTTTTACTGAAGACCAAGTTTATCCTTTATCCAACTATGAAATTGGCTATGTGCAAGCCGCATTATTCTACAGCTTTTTAAAATTATTTTTACTTTAATAATCAGTAGAAGTTCTTCTCCTCATCATCAATTTTATAAGCAAAGCTTTATCAATTTGTCATGTAAGAGTGCAATATCTCCCACTCAAGTAGATTTATTATAAACAAAGATTTAGGTATTTAGTTAATAGAAAATTAATTATGGGTCAGACAGAGGTCCTTGTGTGACTTATTTTTGACATTCGATCACGATACCGAAAATTAGTATGGCATTGAAGCAGCGAGCGCCTCCTGGCGACATGCGAGAAGAGTTAAAATTTTGCCATACAAATTTTGGTTTTCAAATGTAATCAAATTAATACGGATAGTAAATTACTCACACTAGGCACTCTGATCGGATATGACAACGACAAAGATAGACTTACAGCAGCATCTGATATTGATTGCCAGATGCAGATTGAGATCCCGCAATGGCCATAGGTATATAGCCATACTCTATATTGGAATCATCATCATCATCAGCTCATTTTATGTCTCCACTGATGGGGCACGAGTCTTCCCTATGGATGGATAGGGAGAACGGGCCATAAACCACCACACGTGTCTAGCGCGGTGCGGTGGTTATTAACGACTGCTAATACAGCCGGGACCAACGGCTTTACGTGCCGAAGCACGGTGGAGCTCGAAATGAAAAATTTTTGGTCACACATCCGATGACCGGCCTTTGCGAAAGTTGCTTAACCTCAGCACTCGCAGACCGGGCGCGTTAACCACTGCGCCATCGAGCTCTTCCTATATTGGAATAGCCTTTTCAAATGTGACAATTTACTAGACGCCGGCGGCGCCGACTACTGAAACCATTACCCCACAAACCCGCTTGATCAGACCCGGCAAAACGACGGCGCGTTTTACATTTCAGGGAAATTTTTTAACTCATTAAAAATGACAATTGCGAATGATAATTTGCTACCATAAACACACAGCTAACTGTGACATTGAAAAGAGCTGATAATAAAACGACGGCGAGTAGATAAGTCGTCATCACTGTAGCTCGTGGTATTTGACAAGAAATCATTAGGTACAAGAAATCCGTCTGTTAGTGATATTACTCGTAGTAATAAAATCAAATATACATATTAAAATGTTATAAACATTAATATTATATTTATATCATACATTTTAATCTAGTCCCTGAACCGCGTTTAGAGCTTATTACTAAGGAAATAAAAAAATTACCAACATAAGTAGCCTACTAACCCAAATTTGACAAAAATGTCTATGCTACTAAATATGTTATTGGGGCAGTTAAATAGCTTTTAATGTACCTACAATTTTATTTAACATTATTTTTATTTTTATTTTTATTATTTATTTAATTACTAACATAGTTTAAGTGCCCATTGTTACTAATCATAATTAGACTTATTGTTATCTTTAATAAATGAATTATTATTATAAATACCAAATAAACATTGGAAATTGCGATTGCCAGAGCTTCATCACAGCCAAGCGTGAGAAATCAATTACCGTCAAGTACTAACCAGCAGCTACACTTCCTTAAATAAGAGGTGTTATTGAAAGATTGGGAACATCTTGAAGCGCGGTTCAATCAAGACAAACAGTAAGCAGTTAAAACTAAAAACGGCCACTTTTAACTATAACGCCGTATTTAACTAAACCATAACATGTCAGATTTTCATTAGGTGACGTGAAAATGCTAAACTACTTCATTCAAATAGTTTGTTGAACATAATTTGATTTTCTATCTCTATTTACTAGATATGTTTTTTTTTTCATTGGCGGCGCTAGTGTCCCGCGTAAACGCTCTTAATGAAGACTGACGACTATACAATAACCCTTCAAGGTGCAGGCGTTAACAAACTGGATTACCTTTGTGGGCTCTTAGACTTGGCAGGTAGAGCGGAGTCATTTGTCCATTTAAATATCTAAATTTAAAAAACAAGAACTAGTAGGCCACTCTTGACGCAGACTCAATCTCAATACAATTCCAATGCGATTAATATGTATCGATATTGGGATAAGTTTCGCTATTTCGGAACGCCCCATCTCGATAATAATTTGTTCACTTAATTTCCACGCAATTATCGCTTTTAAGAGTGCCATTTGAATTTTTTAGATTTGTGATTGGAAATTGATTATTGCAATTGTGTTTCAAGAGTAACCCTACTGTACGTACAGCACGCACGTAAAGAACATGACGTGTGCCGAAGGTCATGCAAAGATGCGGAAATTAGATGCAGCGTGTGAACATGCCCTCGACCCACCAACTATGACATAAGTTTGACACTAGTTACCCAAATATTTTAAAGTTTTCATTTTTAAGAGAACTCATTTTGATGTTTATTACAAATTCTTATTTATCACATAATTGTAATTAAGATCCCTATTAATAATGAAATATTATTTGCCATAGTTTAGAATAATTTATTTTTTATTTTACAGTTTATAAACATTAGTTCATGTTATATTTTTTAATTATTACAGTGCTCATTAACTTTTAAAAAGATAAAACTTATTTACCCACTAAATATGGACGCATTAGAAAGTGGTGAAAATTGTTTACAACCGACATATTGCTGAGTTCTTTTTATTAATAAAGCTGGAGGAATGTTGTGTTTTAATTTAACCTCGATAAAGTTGGCTGCCCAACTTTCACTAGCGCTGAGGTTCTTAACGGCATCTTTTTACAATCGCTAGGCTACGTCTCACCCAACACTTAACTTGAATTCGGTTACAAGAGCTTAATAGATGGGTATCGTTTTAACTGACCTCCAATAAATCAGTTTTAACGCCCTATAATACTTAAATTAATAGATTAGATCACAGACAAACTGCGGTCTTCTAAAAATATTAAAGATTTCTTAACAATATTTTATTAATAACATTATAATATACATTATTATACCGGTCGAATTTTTTATCACCATCCAAACTTTCTGAGATGTTTCTCGTGATACAAACGAACAACTCTTTCTAATGAACCAACTCCCTAACTCGAAAAAAAATCAGCTGTTCCATACATTTTGGTCGAATGAATATTGATGTTTTGTATGGAACAGCTGATTTTTTTTTCGAGTTAGGAAGTTGGTCTAGTTGTACAAAATTGTTCGTTTGTATCACGGGAGTCATCTCAAAAGGTTTGGATGGTGATAAAAAAAGTCGACCTGTAGGTATATAACAATATCATACGGCCACTTATGGCAAATCTCTTAATAGGGAGAGGTTGATAACTAATTATCATATGTATGGACATGTAATTCTACTACAAAATGTTACTCTTAGCTATACTAATTACCTATACTATGACATTGACAAGTCATCCTTATAGCTTGAAGCAAGCAAAGCGAATTTCTATTACCTATAGCTACAATACACGAAGCTAATCATTATCAGATCTTGTTGATCAATTAGGTACAAAGTTAATCAAAGCATTCTAACCCAGATTACTAGACATAACAAGGCGATTTAATCGAAGTCAAAATATAAAATACCAATCACGTTACTATGTCACCTACTCGCAGATATCTTTCTAAGTAGAATTTATATGCGTAAAATCATTTATAACAATCACACATCATATCGCTCGCTCTGATTTGCGAGGAGTTTGCGATAATTAATACATGTATTAGTTTAATAACTTCGAAAGACTTAACAAGATAAGGAATTTACAATATAAGGGCTGAGAACTAGCAAGATACACTTTTGACGTCCAGTCATAAGATCATAGAATATCTTCAGCTTCGTGGTACATCAGAGGATGCGACTAGAGCAGGATTGAACGGAGTGGTACGCTAAAACTTCTCACTCTTTAAAAACGAAACTCTTCGAAAGTCTGACTGGGATTGATGATGATGAATCTGAACATGATTGAAAAATATAAGAGATTGAGATAGAAAATTATATATATTCAGTTTAGGCTACAATAACTAAGCACTTATGAATGTCACTATCTCATAAGTTTGCAAGTCTACAGGACGGAAAACATCCAACAGGATGTTTGAAAATATTGGAAACAGCTCTTCCTATGGACATAATATGAATACTTTTTTTATTTTATTTAAAAGCAATACATTTTATAGGTACATAATGGTAAATAGTATCTTAAAGCCTAAATTAGGTTTGACTAGATGCTAGGTTCTCAGTACGTAAATTTAAAGAAATAAACACAAAATATAAAAACGACAACCACAACATCAGAGAAAACAGAAAATCTAATTTAGCACATCAGGTACTAATTTAAATTTAAACACCAAATTCGGTTCGGCCATAAAATATTATTTAGGTACGCACAAAATCGCAATTACAAACTAATATATAATTCTAATTGTGATTCAAAAGGAACACGTGAATTACATGCAAAATTACTCTTTTCTCATATTAATAAACCTAATTTCTTAAGGGCATAAGGATCTAGGTGCCATTGCAACATCGCGCGAGCGCGTAAGTGGTGCTTGCGACAGCCATATTGGTTTCGCAAAGCTCTAACCTTAATGGCGAAACGGGTGGAAAACTGGTATTTCCGATATCAACATCTAACATGATCATTTGAACTCTTTCGCGAATCACTGTACACGATGAACACGAATTTAAAGACAACCACCATTATGCAACTACAACAAATAAATAAACAAGAATACCTAGTACTTTAGCTGGTCTACAGACAGACGCCTTGGTAGCCAAGTGGCAAAGCGCTCGAGCCGATAACCGAAGGTCCCAGGTTCAATTCCCGGGTCGGGCAAAATGTGTTTCGGATTTTTCAATGCATTGCCCGCATTTGGCAAGCGTGGTGATTAAGCCATTGGTATTTGACTACAATGAAAATATAGACCACACTGTTGTTAACTTAACAGTAAACATTTTTTTAAACCAATTTATCCAGCACATAATGTTAAAACAAGTATATTTTTTATAAAAAATCATTTATATAATAATTAAATTTTTATGATTGACCACGTGATTGGTCAAGTGATGTCGTGACGTCATTTGCAAGCAAATCAAAGATGTCACTCAAAGTTTTGTACGGTGTGATTTGACAGTAACAGTTTGTTTACATGCAACTGACGTCACGACATCACGTGACCTGCATGCATCGTTTTGGCGGCTATTTTATTCATTTTAATTTTAATGGCGATTTTCATAAAAAATAAAGAAATTCAAAACGAATTAATCAAATTGCAAATATATTATGCTATAATGAACCATTACACATATATTTCTAAAACCTGTCAAATACCCTCGATTTTAATAATGGTGGCCTTTGCCCAACAGTGGGATAGTTAGACTATTTACAATTTACTTACTCTTCAGTACAGTATAATTTATAAGACATATTATATAAGAAATAGTGTGCCATGTAACAATAAATAATTAACTACACAATTATGAACACAAAAATTTATGAACTATCATATGATAGTTCAAAACACTAATAGTAATAGAAATAAAACATAAAACACAGCTTATGTTTTATTTCTATTACTATTCTTAGTTTTCGTTAAGTTTAATTCTAGTCTATCTTCAGAAGACACATACATGCTGAGAAGATGCCTTTTCAGTATCATATACCATATATCTTAAACTATAATGCTTTACTTGTTTGAATGCTGTTTTGTGATACTGAATAAATGTTTTTCTATTCTATTCTATTATTGTTTATTTATCACGTTCATTTCTCAATTTTCCTTGCTTTTTGGCTACTCTAGCTAACTGTAGTCAAAAAGCACGAAACATTGAGAAACCAAAATGAAGAAGATTAGTTAATTAGTAAGTACTAACACTAAATTATTGGTCAGTGTCCAGCCAACCCTGGAACATTCTTTCTGAGCTAAGGAAATGAACGGTGATGAAGATATCAATATCCTTCCACCTTATACCTACTAGTACTACCTAGGTATTTATATTTATCTTTAACGATAAGTTACGAGAAAGATATAAGATCAGACATCTCAGTTCGATAAGCTCGCCTATTTCCGGGGAATTCTTGGGAACAATACATAGGTACCATTGTTCGTGTTATTGACCCGTCTTTTGTCGTAGAGCTGTGGCAATCAAATGTTAATGACATTAACCTACATACACATCATATGCCGGACTATTTTGAATACGAGCATTCGAACGCAAGTACGCACGCAATATAAACTTAACTCTTATTTCAAACTCATTTTTGAAATTTTTGAAAAGAGTAAAATGCGTGTGTAAATTCATGGTAGTGTGTGTAATGTTTGTTTTATTGATTTAATGTATTCTTTATGCATAATTTAAAAAAAAGTTACATTCTGCAATCCTTCTCTATATATATAAACTACTATAAGTGTGCGAAATTTCATACTCCTCCGTCCCGCGCAATTTTCATAAAAAGGGGTAGGTAAGTACAAAGTTTTTGCTTCACTTATTAATATACGTAGTATAATACAGAGTATTCAAGTAAGAAATAATAAGCTACAGATTATAAAAAGTTTTTGGGTCTGCGAAAATCCCAAAATGTATTGAGCATTTCAGCAAACATAATAACATTCTAACTACCGATTCGAAATGTTTACATCTTTTATAGTTATTCTTTTGCAGAATGAAACTGGGGTGTTTTTATTATTTGTTATTATTTACCACCACCACACGCTGAGATACACTGCACTTTGATGTCGTTATGCAAATCAAACGGTCATCCTGACTGACTACGAGCGCATCGTCGGCGTCAAGACGTTAGTAACGAATGTTAGGGCGCCTAGTGAGAGTTCATTAGCCATTCGAATTTCGATCACGTTAACGAAAACGAGAATTTGTATGGAAAAATTTAAACTTTTCTCGTATGTATGTCGCCAGGAGGCGCTGCTTCAAAGCTAATACTAATTTTCTGTTTCGTAAACGCAATCGAATGAATAGGGATAGTAAACAAAACTCACACTAGGCACTTAGATCCTTCCAGTAGAAATGACGTAGGTAGTTGAGAACTTTGGCAAACAACACGGACTAATGAGTCCCTCGTGTTTTACACACCCGCATTGTATTTAAATGTGCACTTTGTAACAGTTACTTTGGCTACATTAAGATGGAAGAGTACACATATTGTGAGTAAGTATACATATTTATCTATAGGTACTAATATTATAAAGAGGAAACCTTTGTATTTTTTTATGTATGTATGTGTGAAACGAATAAACTCAAAAACTACTGGACCGATTTAAAAAATCTTTCACTATTAGAATGCTACATTAATGCTGAGTAACATAGGCTATATAAAAAAAAAGACCACCCGTGCGAATCAGGGACGGCCGCTAGTATCCTATAAAATTCTTGTAAATTTCTGGGCATTCTCACTATAAAATGTAAAATATGTTTATTTGTTCTTTAAGCCTTTCGTTCACGTCTGGTGCTGTTGTCGATGCAACAGAGCAACGGATGAATGCCATTCTTATAAAGATAATTCGAGAGCCTAATAGGCTACAATTTAGCACGGAAATACTCGTACTTCTCATTTCTCTAGAAATTAAATAGGTATAATACTAAATTTCACTTGAAAAACATCGCCCGAAACGCGAAGGCCATGTGCGTTACATAAGTCGTAAGTATTACATAAAAAAACTAATTAATGATACCTTAGTAATTTACTATCATAAATTCTATGCAATTATACGCATATAAAAGAATATACTAAGGCCACTGTAATAGTTATATATGTTAGAGTTATGATTTTGAATAAAAATACTATTAGTTTTTAGATACCTTATATTGGTAATAAATGATAGCGCGTGTTTACAGTGCCTGCCAGCGCATTACTGGCGAGGAGCGTTCACACAAAGCAGGACCGAGTGTCCTGTTACATTGCATGTATTATGTAGTTACACCATTCCCCCCCAACCAAAAAATATTATAATACGTGAAAAAAAAATTCAAACTTTTAAACAAAGCTTAAAGACAATGACTGTACTAACATAAATACAAACTATATGTAAATAGGTACTGATAACATAAGCATCTCGAGTTCGCGTTCGAGCGAATGACAAAATTGCTGAATCAAACAATGTGTTCCTCGAAACAATTACCTACATGCAAGTTACAACAAAATGATTCTGTTGCATTTGGAATGCACTAAGAATATAAGTAGTTAATTAACAAAAGAAAATAACATTACATACATCAGAACAAAGAACCTACTGTTTCGTGAGGAATTCGTTTTACTCTTTTTTAACAACAATAGATTTATTTACTTAATATTTTTAAAAATAAAAAATATTCAAAGTAGATAAGTATATAAAGTTCGTAAAGTATAGGTTATTTCGTAATTTACTACATTAGTTATTATTTATCAATTCTTCACAATCTATTAATATTGTAGTTAGATTGAACCTAGATAAGATTACAGTGTCTTTACTATTTTGTATATATTTATCTTAGTACAATTTTACTTTCTTGGTTTATAATAATAACAAACATATAAGTAATTAAGTTAACAGATTAGGCACTTACACAATAAAATATTACTAAAATGCACACTGGTATTAGCAAACCTGATAGCGTGATTTAGTAAATGCTTTTTACTCACAAACCAATACAAGATATAAAAGGAATTACATAATATATTACTACAAATTGTATCAATCAAGCAGCGTAGCCCTACGGCTACAAACCTTGGGATGAGGTAACTTCCACGTAACGTGAAAGAATTTCCTACGCGCTGAAAGAATCACCTACCTAATACAACTTAAAAAAAAATATATTATACTTAACTTATTTCTATTTTAGTTGGAGACTGGGGCGGGTTTACTCGCGGTTTATTACGGAAGCTTGCTCTGGTCGTGTGCGCCACTTGCACAGCATGCTCCTGGAGAGTTTGTACTTGGCCTACCAGCCACTTTTTAACTCTGGTTGCTCCATAGCGGCAAATAAAATATGTGATGATACACGCTAACATCACAACTGCAACGGCCCATCCAATGTAGGAACGAACCATAGTCTCCTTAATCTCTGCTTCAGATTGAGCAATTATTACTTCGTCTTTATTTACTGTATTTCCCATTATAAAATATTAAATTTACTTTTAGTTAAGTATTTAAATGTACTTGTGTATTTGTCAGGTTTCAGAAACGAAAAGAATGATTTCACTAATGTTAAGCTTACGTTGATACTTATGGCCTAATTAAACTTATAAATCGAAACGTACGGTTTTTCTTGATATTCGGCCGCTACGCGTAGTGTAGCTGAGCGGGCGACTATTAATATCCGCTCCGCTTATGCCGATATGTTTATTACTAACCACTGTAGGTCTAACATTATTGTTGTTGCTACTAGTACTTGTTGTTTGGCTAATGCTAGTATAAGCGGGCTTTAACCTATCTATGGATATCATTACGTTTCTACCAGGCATTTCTATTAAATACGTTTTTTCTTTCCTATTCAAAATTTTAAATGGACCATCGTACGGCGGTTGTAATGATTTCCGTACTAGGTCACATCTGACAAAAACGTGTGTACAGTTACTTAAATCCTTATGCACAAAAACTGTACGGGCATCTTTATGTATAATTGGTTTAGGTTTAAGCTCGTTTATTAATTTACGTAAATGTTCAACATATTCAGTAGCGTTTAATATTTTAAAATTAGTCTGAGAACCTATAAAATCTCCTGGTAGCCTTAAAATTTGACCATACGTCATCTCAGCGGCACTAACACTAGTGTCGGCACGCGGAGCTGCACGAAGTCCTAACAGTACTATAGGTAGCTCTTCAACCCACGTTTTAGAATCCAACCTAGCCATAAGTGCGGCCTTGAGGGATCTATGCCATCGCTCAACCATACCATTACACTGCGGATGGTAAGGAGTAGTGCGAGTTTTATGTATGCCTAGTAATTGCATTAACTGTTGAAAAAGATTGCTTTCGAATTGTCTACCCTGGTCACTAGTAAGCTGAACAGGGCAGCCAAATCGCGAAATCCAACCCTCTAAAATGACTTTCGAAACAGTTTCGGCTGATATATCCCTCACAGGAAATGCTTCGGGCCAACCAGTTTGGCGGTCTATCACGGTAACGAGATACCTATAGTCCTGCAAAGAAATCGGCAACGGACCTACTATATCTACATGTATATGGGAAAATCGTTCTGCTAACGGAAAATTACCTAACTCGGACTTATTATGTCTATATACCTTTGCTCGTTGACATGCTATGCATGACCTTGCCCAATTAATTACATTTTTATTTAAATTAACCCAGAAAAATCTTTCACTCATTAGCTTGCGCGAGGTACGAATTCCGGGATGACTAAGATTGTGGACAGAGTCGAAAGCTATACGTCTAAATTGTTCCGGTAAATATGGTCTCGCTCTATTTGTTGACATCTCGCACCATACACTTAAATCTGAACTTGGCAATATTATTTGCTTAAAATTCCATTTACTGTTTGTGCGCAATTTAGCTAACTGTTCGTCATTACTTTGTGCATTGCTGATATCTGCAAAATCCAATACCGATGAGCTAACTATAGTTTCGATTCTCGATAACGCGTCCGCTACTACATTTTTATCACCTACAACGTGTTTAATGTTCGTAGTGAACTCGCTTATAAAAAGAAGTTGTCTAACTCGTCTTGGTAACTCGCTATCACTGCCGATTTTCGAGAAAGCGAAAATTAGAGGTTTGTGGTCGGTAAATATTACCAAGTGTTGACCTTCAACCATATTCCTAAAATACTTCACTGCAAGATATACTGCCAGCAACTCCCTATCGTAAGTACTGTATTTCTGTTGAGTTGGCGATAGCTTCTTCGAGAAGTAACCTAACGGTAACCACGTGTCACCTATTTGCTGTTGCAGCACCGCTCCCACGCTCGTATTCGATGCGTCCGTCATAAGTGCAAGCGGAATATCGGGTTTCGGATATGCCAGAAGCGCTGCATTTTGCAATTGTAACTTACATTGAATAAATGCATTGTTTGATTTTTCGTTCCAAACAATTACAGTTTTATCTTTCTTCTTAGAATGTTTTAGATAAGAATTTAATTCAGCTTGATATTCAACGGCATTAGGTAGATGTAACCTGTAAAAATTAATCATTCCCAAAAACCGTCTCAGTTGTTCAACCGACTCAGGCCTTGGGAAAGCGCATATTGCGTCAACTTTTTCTTTCAATGGGCACATGCCTTCATTAGATACTTGAAACCCTAAAAAGTCTACTTTAGATTGTCCGAACAGGCATTTATTCAAGTTAATAGTTAAACCGAATTTATTTAATCGCTCAAAAACTAAATTTAAATGATGTCTATGTGACGTCATATCATCACTTGCAATTATGACGTCATCGACATATGTGTAAAGGAAGTCTAAACCCTCTAGAACAGTGTGATTCATAAAACGTTGAAAAGTTTGCGCAGCGTTACGCAAACCAAACGACATGCGCGGAAACTCAAACAAACCGAAGGGTGTGATTATAGCAGTCTTCTCTATATCTTCAGGGGCGACCATTATAAAATGGTACGCACGTTTAATGTCAATTATAGAGAAGATATTTTTACCTTGTAACAAATATGTAAAATCGTGTAATCTTGGGATAGGATATCTGTCCGGTTTAGTTATGGCGTTCAAAGCTCTGTAATCTCCGCAAGGTCGTAATTGCCCGTCCTTCTTAGGAACGACGTGCAAGGGGCTCGCCCACGCACTTTTCGACGGTCTACAAATACCCAGTTCCTGCATGAGTTTAAATTCTTCCTTTACCTTAGCGTATCTTTGAGGTGGCAACGGTCTTGCCTTTGCATGCACCGGTGGACCATTTGTCTCGATATGGTGATAAACGGAATGTTTAGGCGTTTCCTTAAACGAAACAGGTTTGGTAATATCAGGATACTGCGCTAATATATCAAAAAATGGATGACATTTATCAATGGTTTTAACTGATTGTTCATTAGTGTAAACAATAGAAGCTAAAACATTTAAATTTGTAACTTCGTCGATTAACCTACGCGAACTGACGTCGACCAATAATTTATAATAAGCTAAAAAATCGGCTCCTAATATTGGTTGACGTACGTCCGCGATAATAAAGTTCCATTTCAATGCTTTACGTAAACCTAAATCTAAAATTAAAGTTTTAATGCCATATGTGTCTATTTTAGTTCCATTTGCGGCATACAAATTATAGTCTAAACACTTGTCACTACAACGGGTTAAACGCACTTTATTTCTCGGAAGCACAGAAACATTAGCCCCGGTGTCTACTAAAAAAAATAAACTACTAGACTTATCTTTGATACACAGGCGATGATTAACAACTCCTATACAGCTGGTCACCGCTGCTTGCTGCACAGTAGCTAGTTTCCCTGCTGCGGAGCAGCAGGTGCATGTGCGGGTGGAGAACTACCTTTCCACGCACACGGCTGTACACACTTATGTGCATTGCTCTTGTATCGGTAGTGATAGAAGCACATCCAATCGTCTCGTGCTGCAGCGCGGCGAGGCGTATAGCTGCGACGATTTAGAGATCGCGTACGGCTTCGGTGTTTCTCCGGTCGTCGGGACTTCGATCGAGATCTGTAAATAGACATCTTGTCAAGCCGCTTATTAATTTTGGCTATTTCGGCTATAATCGATGTTGCGCTGGATGAGGCGGTTTGTACCTCTGCGATACTGACAGGTCTAATCGTCTCCATTACTTTATCGGCGACGGAAGCAAGGATATTTAGGTCCTTTGAATCAGTTACGACGAGCACTGCACGTACAGAAGGTGGCAAGTGGTTCTGCCACATAATGTTAAGTGTCTCATTGTTTACCTTGTCTCTTGCCAGTTCCTTCATCCGGCGTAGAAGCTGCGACGGCCGTTGGTCCCCGAGGTCCATTTCTCCAATCAACTTTTGCACTTGCCGTGACTCCGACTCTTCATATATGGCAAGCAAGGTCGACTTGAGTAAATCGTATTTGCCCTCGGCTGGAGGCTTGACCAGAATGTCGGTAACCTGTTGAACGACATTCTTCCCCAGCTTTGCTATCACCAAATGGTACTTTGCTGCATCTGATAGCTTTTGGTTGTACAGCACGGACTCAGCTTGGATAAACCAGGTGCGAGGCTGGTCCTCCCAAAAGTCCGGTATGCGCGAGGATACAGTGATCTGCGCCACTTCAGAGTCCTGACTTGGTTGCATTCTGGAAGCTGTAGTAGTGTCCTTTTGCTCGGTCATTTATAAAGTAATTCACTGATAATAATTTTAAGTTTATTTTTTATTTTTAGATTTACGCGCAATATTAATAACGCAATACGGCGTGGCACTGTTTTTTAAATGTCGGAAGGTCACCAATGTAATAGTTATATATGTTAGAGTTATGATTTTGAATAAAAATACTATTAGTTTTTAGATACCTTATATTGGTAATAAATGATAGCGCGTGTTTACAGTGCCTGCCAGCGCATTACTGGCGAGGAGCGTTCACACAAAGCAGGACCGAGTGTCCTGTTACATTGCATGTATTATGTAGTTACACCACTATTTGATCATAAGGATGATTAGGCTACGTAGGTACAATAATGCTTTTGCAGTCAATGTGATTAACACATGCAATTAGAACATGTCAATTAAAATTACTTAGAATCCTTGTACTTTTGTACTGTATTGTACTTTTCCTGCTGCTAAAGTACTATTCGTTATCATTACACAGATTAACGTTCATTGGTCTTCAGCAATTACACCTACGCTATCATCATAATCATCAGCTTATAAATGTCCTAATGCTGAGCTTATGTCTTCCCACGAGAATAATAAGCGCTTAAGATTGTATTGTAACCAACCACACTGGCCAGTAGGGTTACTCTTGAAACACAATTGCAATAATCAATTTCCAATCACAAATCTAAAAAATTCAAATGGCACTCTTAAAAGGGATAATAGCGACACATTGGAATTAAATTGCGTGGAAATTGAGTGAGCAAATTAGTATCGAGATGGGGCGTTTCGAAATTGCGAAACTTATCCCAATATCTATACATATTAATCGCATTGCAATTGTATTGAGATTGAGTTTGCGTCAAGAGTAGCCTACCTGTGCATGTTACGAAAACCATCCGGTCATCCCAACGAACGGCTTAAAGTGCCTTCCGAAGCCTTTCGGTGCATGGTGCATGACATTAACTGACATTGTAGATAAGTTGTTTAACTTGCAATATCGGAACCCGGCAGAGCAAACGCTATGTCCGCTATGGTATCTCCTATGGAGCTCCTCAGTTTAGTAACAAATAAAGATGAAAGTACTATGTTTATTATTCGTGTTCATTAATAAAACAATCATCTGTAAGCAGTCGCAGTCAATAGAGTAGCGACCGTCTGCGGGTGACGCTCCTGTTATGATTTCACTTTATTTAAATTGCCTTGCGTATCTATTAGCGATCGGGAGCTGAAATGGCGTCTTGGTATTTACTACTCTGTCAATCAATTAGAATACTTTAGTTTATTTTATAACACAACTTTCTCGTTGTCTTAGCCTTCTTCGTACCTGGTAAGAAGTGACGATAAAGTAGAAAATCATGAAACAACGCTCTCTGTCGATCTGCATACAAGCAAAAGGGATGCAAATAGTGTGTGATCCAATGGATTAAAGAAAAAAGCTATTTATTTCAAATGTAGATGTTTTGTTATAAAAATAAAACAATAGCGTTTTTCTAAAAGTATTGCGTACCTATAGGTGGATATACTTAATTTCAACGACGTACTTATTAGTAAATGAAAAAGATAATCACGTAAATAGATACTGTTTACAGGTGACTTGCTATTTTTTTATCGATAACAATAACATTGTTGCTTGTCTTTTACAATATCTCTCTTTATTTTTATTTCTCTTGGCGTTACTTACATAGGTATTGTATTTTATAGAAAGCTAGAATAAGAGCAATAGAGTATTCAGCGCCTTAATTATGTACCTATCTTACCTCTACTTGAGGGAACACAAAAAAGGTATCAACATTGTTACAGCGATACTGGAGACATCGATTTACTGGAGATAATTGTGTAGCTATTGTCCCAGCGGTTAAGAGCAAGCGTTACCACTAATCAAACCGCGTACAATCGTATCTGAGACTTATTGGTCTGACATATCGGTGGTAAAACCAGATACAAGACTACACAGGTTTTAATCATTTAGTATAATAACATATCTGGGGCGCTTTGAATCTCATCAGTCAGGTGATCCCAAAATTCAAAGTGACTTTAAATATGCCATGAAATAGGTATATATTTTATTGCGTTATTTAAAATTTAATTACATACCGTTCGAGAATTTTCGTTTCCAAAAATACGTTAACACTGACTAAAAATAAGAGAAGTAAGAGCACTCGTATTTGGTGGCGTGACAATTAGTCACTAGTTCATCAAGAATCGCCCCCCAGATTAGAACGATTAGGTTAACGAATCGTTAGTTTGGAATCGGGGTGAATACCTATAGGAGCTCAAGCGTCGAATACCCAGACACAATAGAATTGGTCGCTCGACGCTCAAGGGGTTATGAAATAAGAGATTATAGAGCAGAATGTAGATATGTCGCAAAGCAATCATACTTGTGGTTTTCCAAGCGGATCTAGACATCTAGACTACCTATGGTGCTTGCCACATAACCAATTAATCGGTGCTATCAATCAAATCAGCCGGAACGTGACGACCGTAGCCAACCGTTGAGTAAATGTATTCACACATTACATCTACCTACCGTCATATTGACATACTTTATTGATTGATGTTATGAAGAAAACTACTAGATAGGAGGACCCACTAATTGTGACTCAAGAAAAAACTCAAATGCAGAACCTATTAGGATAGATCATTGCTATTTGCTACAAAGCCGAACAAGGGTAAAGGTTTTCTATGTATAGGCATCACTCCATGAGTATTGCCTCCATAACTTTCTAGTGTTAGGATAGGGAAACATTAAGTGCTGAGAACTCGAGGGCGCGCGCTTATAAGGTCTAGAAACGTTTGTACTTTACGCATATCAGAACCAAGAACGTTATACTCATAGTCGGAGAATTTGGTCTGCATAGTGTGCATGTGCAGTGCACACTATCGTGGCGCGATAACGGTTGAGGAAGAGAAGAGATCTAGTAAATAAAGAATGTTACCTGAAAGAACATCCACGTAGGGTATTCACCAAGCTTGACAGCGATGCAGGCACCCAGCGCTATGAACACGGTGGATATGCTGTCGCAGCCGTGGTCGAACAGCTCGCCTAGCGGCGACTGGCTGCCGGTGCGGCGCGCCTGCTTGCCGTCAATGGCGTCCAGGCTTTGGTACACGAACACGCCGAGGGCGCAGAGTGCGCAGGCCCATCGTGGTGGGTCCTGCCGCGCGTCAGGACTATACCTGTCATGGGAAAACTGTTTCAGACATCGTTTTTTCTATCTACGATTGTTTTTTTTGTTTCAAGAATTTTTGAAATCTCTTTCATCCTAGGTCACTTGCTTGCAGTTACTTGGCGGTTACGTTAGGTATATATGTAAGCGCAGCTAGACTTATAGCACGTCCTTCCACTCACTGTGATCTAATAAGGTATAAAGACTTAAAGGCCCCAGGTTATCTCCCAGTGGAAGGTCCTTGGGTGATAGTAAGGGCTGTTTTCAGTCCGCAAATTTTTTTGTATATAACTATTTAGGTTAGGGTGGTGGAAAAAACCCAGTTGTTTTGCTAAGAGATTCATCTGCATGCATTTCATCAAAAGCACTTTGATTTCCCTTTTTCCTGATAAGTAGAACCTGGAAAATTTCAAGGCAAGTAAACACATGTTTTCTAGCAAGTCCACTACATCCTGGGCCTCATCATCACTTACTATCAGGTGAGATTGTGTTAAATAATTGCCTATAATAAATAAAATGAGGAAAGAATAAATAAACCAGGTACACTAAAGGAGTGCTGAGACGAATATCTTGGTATTGATTGACTTACAAGAGTCAATCAATATCAATACAATTGATTTACAAGAGTCTGGTTACAACAGAATTTTTATCTAAAAATAGGCTATTCACTTGGCAGATTGAACTTTACACAATAGAGAGCTTGCACTCTGATTCCTAAAATTATTGATGTTAGGTGCCTTTATAAACTTAAATAAATAAATAAAAAGGAAAAGAATTTAAACATTTTTCAAAAACGTTAAAATCAGTATTATCATGTTTACTTGACTGTAAATCAAATCATACAGATATTTACTGTACAAGAAAACGGACTAGGTCAAAAAAAAATACATAATACCTACCTACCCTACTCTTCATATTTAAGACTATAACAAACTGGAACTGGAAGAAAACACAATGTTGATTGATGTTCAATAGTAAATGGTCACACGAAAACTATGACCAACATAACTGTTATATGTAACTCGGTAAACATTAAAAGTACCTCCCTGCTACAAAAACAAATCCTTGTGAACTATTTTCAAAGAAAAAAACATTCTAACTTTGACCGCTATATTTATTTTAGAAATTTGCCTATTTGTGAGATTTAATAAAAATAAATTTCTAAAGATGTTGGAAACAAGTCAGAAAAACTTCAAGAAAACAGTTTGAAACCTATTCTTGCCGCGAATTTTTGAGAGGGGTGCCTACGTGTCTGCTGTACGTATATACAATAAACTGCCTATATATTTTAAAGAAGTTACCAATCATAAATTTAAAAAAACATTGAAAGAATGGCTTTTGTGTAATGTGTTCTATAACCTGCACAAATGCTTTGATGTACTTATAATGTAGTTTGATATGCCTATTTTTATTATTAATTAATAAATTTGTCAATCATAATGTATCATTTTTATTTTATTTTTAAAATTGATTATTAAATTATTAACATTTTAAGTTTTATTATTGTAAATTATACTTATTGAATGTCAAATTAAATAATATTAACATGCAAATTGTTATAAAAACCTTATTGTAATGCTCAACTAGGGTAACTGTTTGGACTAATAATTACAATTTTACCCAGTAATTATACAATGTAACAGTTACGCAATACAATGTTCAATTAAATTTTTTATTCTAACACCCTGCAAATGGTTTACAACTTTCTTTAGGTTTAAATAATATGGAAAAGAAATGCAGTAAACAACCAAAAATTTATTACTATTAACAAATCTACAATATCTGTCCTATCCTATATAGTCCAGGTCATGTGGTCTTTCTATGTGCAAAATTTCATCTACATCTGTCTGTTTAGCTGTTTCAAGTGATGCGCTTACTAACAGCATTTTATTTACAGTTTATTTTTACAAATTATGAACCACCATTGCCGGAAATTTTAAATAATTTACTCGGTACTTTCTGTTTGTTCATCTATGATAGTTTAGAGAACTTTGATATTGAGACTGTGATATCTTATGAGAAATTCATAGTAAGTATTTCTTGGCTCAGTATTCTGTTGACAATGAATTTTGTGGTAGTTAGTTTTTTTTTTTTGTAAAAAACTCATAATTAGGAACAAGTACACAATTTTTTATTGCTAGGAGTCTAGGACTCTTTTGGAAATTATTGAAAATATTAATTTTTAGGTCAAAATTTTATTCTGATCTTTTCAACATAAAAATGCTTTGAAAGCAACCATGCTAAATTGGCAGTGCTACTAAATTGACAAAAAAGCTAAAATCTAAGGGTAACATTAAGTAAAAATTTGTCATAATAATATATTACTGACTAATCGAAATTAGTCTAACCCCGACTCCACGGGGTACTAGTCTGCCCTACACTAGAGTGTTGTATGAGCCAGGAGATGTTAAAAACCTCTTTTTGACAAAATTAAAAATTCGTTAAAAAAAGTGTGTCTTCGAGTTTTGAGCTTTGGGGGTAGTGTTAGGGGTGTACCCCCTCACCCCCTCTCAATCCTCCCTTCCAAAATTTGGAGTCAACTGTATGAATTTAGAACCGGTGAATAAGTTAGGTACAAAATTTTAGCCTGCTTTGTTAAATGATTAATTTGTCATATTGCACCTCAATGTTGTCATTATCCATAAAGAGTAGATACTGTACTGATGACTTGATATTGAGTCTAGTAGACTTTGTTTTTCTACTGTCTAGATTTCCTGGGACCACTGGGGTTGATTCATTATCATAACAAATACACAGCATAAGGATAGCACAGTGAATTTACTCATGTTGATAGATTATGTTGTGTAGTAATTTGTACTATCTATCTATATTATCTTATCAGAAGTTTGTGGTGCGACTTCGAGGCAACCAATCGCGTGTAACGTCTTTTTCTTTACAATGTAAACAATACTAATGCTTTCCAGTTGGATTATGTTGATTCTCATTAACAACTTTCATGACTCAGGGTGGTAAAATAACAAATTGGATTAATGCAAAGGTATGAGGAGTAAAAAGCGACAGCGAAAGTTGTTACGCTCGCTGCCAAGCAATGGTGTCACAATTTCTCAATTGTAACCTTCAAGATACTCACCAAACTAATATTAATGTGGTAACTATGTTGATTATTAAACCTAAGATAGTGATGAGATTCGGCGCAAGCCATAGCGGCGTCTTCGACACCAGCCAGCACCACCACGGTTGGAGCCATGAGTCCAATAAACTAGCACTTGTACACGAATATTTGTGTTCACTTAGTCTTTTTAACTGTGCAGCATTTAGTATTCTTTCCTTGTAAAACTGCATTGTATCCACTGTCACGACATTTAATACTTATGATTATTTTACACTAACTCCACACAATACCACCGTTCACTTAATTTTACCCACAAAATAATCGCAAAACCTTTCTTTCGCCCATGTGTGCCATAGACAATTACGACTTTTGTCTTTTTCTAAATCTAGTTGGTTGGCTTGTCACAGTGTGACCAGATTAAAGTTAGGCGAGCTACTTGAGCTACCTAATCTGTAAAATTTTGTTTCAATAATTGCAACAGAATTATAAAAAACTAAAACTCTCATAACACTTAATTGTACATAGGTATTTATTTATCGGTAATTTCGTAGAACAAAAAGGAAATATAACAATAAAGATTACACTTTATTATAATCGCCTATTTCTCCTGGTAACTTTAATTCAGCGAATTTGTAATAGGCATTTTTTATTTTATTTTTTACTATGCCTTATAAATTATATTATAAAGAAAATAATATAATTTAGACATATTATATATATATAAAAATTATTGGCCTCTAGCATAATCTACAGAATCATGCTTTGTCTGGCTGGTTACACTTATCAGTGACGTTTTTTGACATTTGTGTTCAGTCGAATATTAGGGATGTATATCATCAAATTTTTCACTTCTCATTTCTATTATCATTCATAATCATTTGAGAAATGTATAAATTAAGTTTTCGACTGAAGGACTAGTATCGATGGTCATTAATAAATTTAAAAAAAAAGTTTAAGTTTAAAGGCCAAAACATGACACAGTAGCTGTCACTGTCACTTGACAAGAGTTTGCCATGTAGAAATAAAATTGCCTTATTTATCCTAGGTGCGGTGGTGGTTTACTTCAACTTTTGAATTCTGGATCCAACTCTTGCACTTCGAGATTCAAAATCTCAGAATCACTACATAGTATAAAACATAGTCGCTTCCCGCTGTCTATCATATGTATGTATGCTTAGATCTTTAAAACTACGCAACGGATTTTGATGCGGTTTTTTCTAATAGATAGAGTGATTCAAGAGGAAGGTTTATATGTATAAATATATGCATTTAGTATCAGCATTGCCCGTGCGAAGCCGGGGCGGGTAAGAGCTGTGAGCAGGTTCATATCCTTAAGGTACCAGTTGGTAGCCGACTCCTAATAAATTGTTGTTGAATCATACAGGATGGAAGGCGCTGGCAGCAGTGACTGACACAGTTTATACGACCACAGCTGCCAACGTAAATCTCATAAGATTTAGGTAATGTTGAAAAAAACAAAAATTGTGTGTTGTTATTAGAACTTGGAATGATGAATATTTTTTTTTTTTAAATTATTATTATTACTTCACGCAGTAGCAGCAGACTGAGGAATTTCATAGAAAAACATAGAAACCAGTAGTGTCGCGACGACACGTCGTCTGCTGCTGCTGCGTGGAGTCGTCTACCAACTGGTACCTTAAGGATGTGAACCTGCTCTTAGCTCGTTACCCGCTTCACAAACGTACGTAGGTATTATTTGGGTAAGTTCAGAGTTTAATTATTGATTATATGGCTCATTAGTAGGTAGGTACCTATACAATATAGTGTAAGTCATATTTTTACAACATAAAGCTTTATTCCAACAATAATTACATTTTTGTTACATTAACACATTTCCATTCACATAAAGTAGGGGTAAATGTAGTCAACATTACATTAATAATTACAATAATCTAAACTTCTATTGTACTGAAGCTGTAGTGTTATGTATCTACATACTAAATACAAGTTTTTGAATGATCAGTCGAAAGTTAGATAAAGAATAATTATTTTACTATGTTCTACTTCTCGATATAACAAATTTATCTATGTCTCGATGATAGTATAATCGACTTGCTTGTAAATAATAAAAATTTAAATACTTAAAAAACAAACAGTTTATAATCGTGAACTTGTTTAATGCTATCTAGACTTGGCTTGGCTCTTCCTGTTTTCGATTCGTTTCTGTAGCGTGGAGAGTAGAGCGCCAAGCACATTGTGTCCTGGAAGCCGTTTTCCGAAGAGTAAGCGTTTCACGGAGTCATCGTACGTCAGCAGAGCAACCATGTTTTGGAGTAGGAAACCTTGACAATACTCCAGCAGTTGTGTAGCTCCATAAACCTAGAAAAATAGAAACAATTATATATCAAGTAAGAAATCAAGTAACATTAATAGATTCGAGTAAAATTCAATTGATTGCTATCTTATCTCTTTAATTACCACCAGATGGATAGTAATATATGTTGTTATTGCATAATTATAATAAACACTTAAATCTTTTACAAAATAAAGTAGGTACGTGGGGCATACTGAAAGTTACTGGATCTGGCCACTACAATAAAATAATGAAAAACAATTATGGAATCCGAAATGGAACTCTTTAGGAACATGTTACTGTTTATTTTGCGAGACTGTCATTTGTTTTTCAATCGTGACGTCCTTTCGAAAATTGTGTGTCGCTATCAAAATGAATTTAACTCGTGAACATTTTCGTTCAATGATTTTTTATGATTTTCGTTGTGGCTTAAGTCAACAAGAGAGTTGCCAGAGACTTCAATTGGCATTTGGTGATGAAACACCATGTCGCAGCTCTGTGTATTCGTGGTTTGGAGAATTTAGACGTGGACGAGATCATGTACATGACGAGGTACGTGAAGGTCGGCCGGCCGACTGCGGTTACAGACTAATATTGACACCGTACGACAACTTATTGAAACTGACAAAAAATTACTAGCCAGCAAATTCGTGCTTTGTTAGGCATCGGAATGAGCCAAATGCAAAATATTTTACATGTGCATAAAAAGTTTAACGGAGGACAGTCATTGGCTGTAATATCGTGACAGGTGACGAAACCTGGGTGTACTGCTTTGAACCCGAAAGAAAAAGCCAGGCGGCAGAGTGGGTCTTTCCTTCTGTGGATTTGCCGACGAAAGTTAAGAAAAGTCGAAGCATTGATAAAAAAAATGGTTGCTTCTTTTTTTGGAAAATCAGGACATACACTACAGTATCGCTTGAAGATCAAAGGACAGTGACTGCAGATTGGTACGTCAACACTTGCTTGCCCAGAGTCTTAGAAAAAGTTCTCGAAAAGCGTCCTCGAAGCAATGTTGTCCTTCACCACGATAACGCATCCTCACATTCCGCTAAGGTAATAGAAGCCTATTTGAAGGCTTTAAATGTGGAACTGATGGATGAAGCAGCCACTTTACAGCCCGGACCTCGCACCCTGCGACTTCTTTTTTTTTCCAAAAATTAAAGACAAACTTAGAGGCTCACGTTTGAATCCATTTGAAGCCATTGAAGAGGTCTCTAATAAGGAAGATTGGTCCAACTACTTTGTAGTGGTTACAGCGAATGCAAAATGCATTAATTGCGAGGAAATATACTTTGAAAAACAATAAATGTATCGTAAGTCTTATATCTAGTCTTAATTATCAGAATCCAGAAACTTTCAGTACGCCTTAAGTTTTTTTTAAATATTTACGGGTAAGCACAGTGCCTTGATCTCACCTGATGTTAAGTGATGATATATGATGATGATGATATGCCTCAACTAGTGAGGCACTGGCTATCTTATCGCTAGCTGCCGGAACACAACAATGCTACAAACATTGATGTTATGGCGACATAATTAGATAAGATATACATAAAGGCGCTTCCACGATGTGAACAAACGTTTGGCTACATACCTTAGCGTGTATGTAGACTGAGACAAGGTTATGCAGGTCTACAGCGGCGGCGGCGCGCGCCTCGCAGTGGCGCTGCAATGGCAGCAACTGGAAGAACGATGCGGCCGCCAGAACCTCCAGCACGTCCGGCTCGGGGATGGCGAGCCCGCCACACCCGCCGGAGTATAAGTACTTCATCACTTGCTGGAGGAGAAACAAATATTAAATTTACCGTTTTTGAACTCTGGGGCTGCTTAAGAAGCTTCAGCCCTAATGTTGAATATAAAAAGAGTTTCTTATGGCATGCAACGGGTCAATGCTGCGTGATGGGGACCTTCGAGCCGGGTACAGTCCGAGATGAGCTTCGCTTTCCTGCTTTGCTGTACAACATGAAAGTGGGTCTATAAGGAACAAAGGCGAACTTTTTTAAAAAGTGTATCTACGAGGAAAGTGTAGCTACGAGAAGTAATTCCTATTATGTAGGTAAACTATAGTTAAAAAAATATATAAAAATTATTGGCTTTTATGTTAATTTTTCGATAACAACTCACCTCAAATATATGATATCTAATGTCGTTAATTTGTACAAGGGGCGGCGCGGCATTCGCAGATGGTAAACCTTCGTTGGGCTGCCGTGGTGGCGCTAGCATCGCGCGAAGTCTCGGCGACTCTGACACCAATACGATCTTGTGCCCGTAGAAAAGACGACCTTCCACTCTGTTAATTCAAATTTCAATAACTTAAGGAGCTGTACTGTACCTCACGTATATATACAGTGAAGAATAACATTAAAATAAAAACTAGGTATTATATTACATTGTATATTATATATTATAGCCCCGGCAACTTAATTGTAATTGATTTACCTGAAATAAATACATTTTTTTTAAATTTAAATTGAAAAGACAATGAAAATTTATTCAAGGTCCAAAGAAAATGCTTCCAGTCATGATGTGCGGAGTCAATAAATTGTGAATAATGAAAGACACTCACTCACATGAACTATTTTTTACTGGATATCGGCCTATTTTTTTATGAAATGACTATAAAATTAGGTGACTAACCTGAACGTGACGTCTGCTAGCGAAGGGTTGTTGACGTAGGAGGGATCAACGCGCGCAGGCGCGGGCGCAGGGTGAGGCGGCGGCTCCAGCACGCCCGGCACCGGCTCCCAGCCGTAGCACGCGCACAGGATGTCGGCCAGCAGCAACACTGTGCCCTCCTTCTGCACCAAACCACATCAAGGAGTAATAAAATAATTAAATAAAGCACCCTATCTATTCACATTCCGTCAAGAGGAAAAATTCTCATCAAACTACCAAAGAGTTATTACAGGCTAATATACCTATATATTATATATTCTTAGCACTTTTCTAAGCATTTTCTTTCCTTGAAGTTAATAAGATAAATCCTTACTAAAAAAGTTGTGGAATAAGTAAGCCTATTACAAATAATAAGTGGGCCTATTGTTATTGTTTGACGTAGCATTTTACTTTATTGGCAACACTGATCACTGACAACTGTCAAAAAACTTCATGGCGGGAAAGTGAATAATGTTGTCTACAGTTTTTGTTTTCATAAAAATATTTTGTGCCGTTGATTTATTTTATTAATTCAGTGTTCGAGAACGTGCATGTGTATTGGCAAATGAAACAAAACACTGTAACATCATTATCCAATTATTCTCTCGTAAAGTCCGTGCGAGGTGAGAAAGTTCAACATTCGAAGCTAAACATTTAATATTGGCAAATGTAAATTAGTAATTAATTATATATATATATATATAGGCATTAGGTAGTAAAGGAAGTAATTTACCTTGCTGTATCTTAAAATGTTAAACAGCAGGGGGAGGCACTCATATATGAACTGTTTGCTGTAATGGCTGTCGTCTGACGGGCAAACCTGTAAAAATTAAACTGATTTAAACATCACATTACGAGCAGTAGAATGATATCGTATTATTTATATTTATTTAACAGAACCTTACCTACTTACTTAGATTATACCTACAGCGTTGATTGTGGCTTCTCGCAAGTTTCTGTTGGTTGTACCTAGATACAAATTGGATCTAAAATAGACCTCATTGAGGTTAATACCTAATATACCTAGTATAATTACTGGAAATATTCCCCACAATACGGTCATGCTGAGACGACGTTCTAACTTTTTAGTTCCTAAGTTTTCCGTTTTCACCGTCTGACTCAAAGGACCAAAAAAGATTTCAAAATCCTCCGGGGTTTGTTTGGTCACTAATTACCCCCCGCTGGAAAACGAACCCAGGGCCACTGGGTGAAAGACCAGTGTCTTATCCATTAGACCACAGAGGTACAGGACGGTTGTGACTTTCTATTTCTGTCATCATACAAAACTAAAACATTTGTAGAATACCAGTAACAGAATCTCTAAAATTAAAATTAGCAGATTATTTGTCCAGGTCAGACAAGCATCTGGAAAAAAATGAGTTTAATTAAGTTTTCGGTAACAATTAAGGGTTCAAACTCCGAAGGTTAAAGGTTACCTGTAGGAAGTCTTGCAGCAGCTGATCGATGACATGGTCGAGGGCAGCGTCGGCGGCGGCCGCCAGCGACAGCGTCCACGCGTGCAGCGACCACGGCACGCCCAGCGCGCGGAGCTCCAACGTTATATCTGGGTAGGAGAAGAAAGGGTTTTCGAATATTGTGATACAAAATGGTCAATTGAGCATGATGTTGAATCTGTCGTCTCTGCATATAACTGTGAGGCTAAGGCGTGGGAAATTAACCGCACAACCCTACTTTTTTATTTTACTGTGCCTGCAACGAGTATGGTGGTCACCATACTTTTTGTATTTTTCACATCTTTAATATTTTTCTTATATAAGGGTAGGGTTATGTAGCGTCAGCGCGGTTTTGTATGTACCTACTTTTAGTCGTTTTATTTTCTTGAACGCCCTTCCCCCGTCTCGATACTAAAACCTGGCTACGCCCGTGGTTTGACACATTTTTTGACACCGAACAATAATCTTGGTTGTTGTTCCGTCGAAGGATGTATGTATGCGAGGTTGTGATGATGGTAGGTTCCATGGCGATGGTAAATAACGACTGCGTCTCTTATGTGATGTTGTATATTTGCAGTGACTACATTGTTACTAACTAACTTATTATCTAAACCTTACACGACTATTTATACAGTACTACTATGTAGATGTTGGAGGGAGGATGCCGTGACATATCTTTATCGGATCTGCACGCGTTTAGGAATGTGCTTACAAACTCTTTAACCGATACGTGATGATAATAAATTATGTGGCGACTCGGGCCGCCACAGTACTCCCCCTCTTGAAAAAGGGAATAAAAAAACCATCAGGTCTTCAGCTTGGAGATGCCAGTGGTGCTCTAATCCACGTTAAGTCGTGATGAGCGTGCTCAAGTCTTCATTGACAAAACGAGCGTTCTCCAGTCTACGTGACTCGAGACGAGCGTGTGCTACCATGTCTGCTGTGAGTCGAGACGTGTGGAGTACGACGGTACTTATTTTGACCGTCGAGTGATGCCGAGGATCCAGGAAGCGATACGTTGCTGCGATGGAACCTTGAGGCAGGCTGGCTTGCTGAATGCTGCTAAGAGAGCTGTTTCCTTGTATTTGAAAAAAATACTTATTATAGTATACCTTTTAAAAAACCATCGGTCGTTTTACATTTACGTACACGAATATTTTTTATAATTCCTCTCAACGTCATAATATTATTTTTATATCACGTTATACCAAGACTATAAATAAACACACAAATTAAGTGGCATAAACAAGTACAGCTTTAAAATAAGCATATTCTTGCAATGAACTTTAAATTACGCATTACATGTTAATAATAAATTGAACTATTTAGACTTAATAAAATATATAATAACAAAACATAAAAATTAGAATTGACTAGGATTAAACATTAAGTACATAGAGATAAGACATGTTGCATTCAGTATACATGCTTAATATAGGGAAATAAGTGCATAGCTAAAAAATATTATTAAAATTGACTAACATCTTATTATTACTTTAGTTACCCTAACATGGTTCATTTTTGTGCTGTATTTTTATTGCACAATCAAAGCATTTTAAACTTGTTGAATATCTTCATTTTGAGTACAACTTCATTATAGCTTCATAATTATCCTCGAACTGGCGTATTCCTTGGCTCTTTACCAGATAACCGGAGAAATCAATTCGCCTGGAGGTAGCTAGTAGCATATAAGCGTCTTATGAAGTGTAATAATATCTCATAAAACCATCGACTGGTAAAATAATGCTTCTAAATATCTCTTCCCGTAATTATAAATAACATACCTCAAACCACTTTGTCAGTCGGTAAAAGTGAGGCGGTTAAACGGGTGAATACTCGTTGTATACATATTATGCTTATTTTCCTTTGTTTCATTTTTCATTATCGTGATGAATAAGTGATATATTGTGTTCTTTCTGCAGTGAACTTGACCTTGCGCAAGCGTAGAGTAAACGGCGAAAAGTGCTGCGTCGGATATTCTTGCGCGTTCGCTGCGCTGCACAATTTATGACGTAATGTGTGCAGTTATGAAATCGTTAGTATATTCTATATCGTATTGTTTTTCTCGGTACCTTATTTCTTTTGCCTTTGTCGATAAAACGTTCTTAATACGATGTGCCGGAAAGGAAGCCAAAGTTGTGGGAGCCATAGAATGATGTTAAATGACGCAGTCGCAGCTCGCTGTAGCTCGGCATAGTGATTTAATTTTGATAATCTTGTTGCGTCCGTCGCTGAACAGAATGTTACTGCCATGGTTGATGTGTAGATATTACAAATGACTCACGTGTTTTTTTTTCGGGTACTCCATTGGAAGGTTGCTTGTTGCTTGAGCGGGGTCACCAGTGTTCCGTCGAAGGATGTATGTATGCGAGGTTGTGATGATGGTAGGTTCCATGGCGATGGTAAATAACGACTGCGTCTCTTATGTGATGTTGTATATTTGCAGTGACTACATTGTTACTAACTAACTTATTATCTAAACCTTACACGACTATTTATACAGTACTACTATGTAGATGTTGGAGGGAGGATGCCGTGACATATCTTTATCGGATCTGCACGCGTTTAGGAATGTGCTTACAAACTCTTTAACCGATACGTGATGATAATAAATTATGTGGCGACTCGGGCCGCCACAGTTGTCATCAAAATTTTACGGGATAACAGCTACGAAGCAGGTGGTTTGCATTCAATGTCGATCACTATCGGTTCCTGTCGAACACCTGGTGCCACTACTCTAAATAGAAAATGTAAATACTGACCCAGATGGTCGGTCTCGGCCGCACAGTACATGGCGTCCTGCAGCGCGCGCTGCTGCTGCTTGGTGTAAGGAGCACGAGGTGCTGGTGGCGCGGCCCCTTCGGCTAGAACCTCTTCTAGCGACAGAACTGCGCCAGCACCGCGCGCGCCTCCTCTCACCGCTGCTCGGAGGCAAGTGCGCCTCCCGTGCGTACAGCACACTGCCACTGCGCTGTAGGGTGTGTGACCTTTTTTATTCAAACTCGAATGGTTATAGAAAAAATCAATTTATATCACCATTGAAGCGACTGACTTTGAATATACTAAAAGTTGACTTTTTGTTGGACTGTTATTGGTTTTAAAATTAATTACTAATTTATTTGGCTTGAAGGACCAAACTTAGGAGATAGCTTATCTAATGGTAGATTGTTAAAAAGTATAAGGAGTTAGCTCGCAGACTTTAAATCTTTAGTAAGTATAAACTAAAGATGATACTAAATAATTGAAAGCTACTGTTTCATCAAATAACTTAAGTTATTACTTCGGACATGGAATGGAATGAAAATTATAAGGAATGGCTAGCTTAATGTCGTTGTCGAGTCATACACGAGAAATGTATAATAATGAATTTCTTGAAAACATCGCTTACCTGTAGCACCCATACTGCGCGGCTGCAGAATAACACAAGGCATCGTTAAGCTGCGTGGAGAGGAACGGGTCAGCACCGTGGACAGCAGCAGTTGCACCAGCTCCAAGTTGCCGACTCCACAAGCGACCTGGAGAAATGGTGACAGATATCAAGTTGAATCTGCGGCCTAAAAATGTCCCACTTTTGGTTGGCTTAGGCTAAACTACGTTCAGGCAGGTAGTAATTTAGAAGTTGTAACTATAATTTATTCATTATTGACACAGATATGCGAAAACCGTAACCTTTGTACCTAATACTATGACTTTGTGCGAGTAAAACTGTTGGAGAATAGTTAGTCTAAGAAAAAAAATATCTTTTGACTTTCTGGTCTCCTATGGCTTTTCCAGCGTTATCAGACTTTTGTGGGCGGCGAGAATCCAAAGGTTGCTTAAGCGGTAGTAACCGAATATCCTCCGGAGGGTTTCTCGAGTGATGGTCCTGCAAGGTAGGTCTGTAGTTACCTGCAGAGGTGTAAGCGTGCAGACATCATCGCCCCTAGCCGGTGCGCCGTCTACACGCGCTCCCGCGGCTAACAGCCTCCGCGCGCACTCCAGAGCGCCGCCCCCCGCCCCGCCTGCGCCTCCGCCTCCCGCGCCTGCGCCCGCGCAAGCGAACACCAACGCCGTCCAACCTGCAAACATAGTTGGGTCACTAAAACAGTGTAATTAGCGTAATCACAGTCAGTG
>OY720027.1:17492453-17512604 GCA_963082485.1 Eudonia mercurella
GGCTAAGCATTACTAATTTCTTTGAAAAGTGCCTTTACAAGATTTATGCAACACTTAAATATACGTGTCGCCTATAAAGTTTATCGCAAGTCAAAGGTGAGCTGTGATGTCCTCCATAATATTCCAAAACCTGATCCGTTAGTTGCTAGAACAGTGTTTCCCAACGTAGCATTTATCGCCTCATATTTTATTAAGTGTGCCTCATTCGTTTATTACAGATCCGAATTTGAGGTTGGTTTTACAAGTTCAGTTACTAGGTGGTGCTGCTTTGATCCCGAAATTTTAATAAATTTTAACCTGCGGTGTGAGTTTTGTTTTGTTTTTTTTTTATCATACACTTGATTACACTTTATTGCGTTGCAGCACGGAATCGGCCGGCTCGCCCGGCGTAATACCACCCTCTCACAGAATATCAGCGTGAAACAATGGCACTCGTTGCTGTTGTGTTTCGTCTGGTGAGTGAAAGTACCGGAGGCCCATCTCTCACCCCTCCCCCCTCTCAATTCCTATTTTCTCCTCAAGATCCAACTCCTTCCTGAAGGCCGGCAACGCATCTGCGATTACTTTGGTTTTGCGGGGTGTCCATGGGCGGCGGCGATTACTTTCCATCAGGTGATCCGCCTGCTCGTTTGCCTCCTTTAAATATAAAAAAACCCTTCCATCTATCATTACAGGTTTTTAACTTACTTCGATAGTGAAGGACTTAAAATAGAAATATTAACCAAGTATAGCCTATACCAAAAAGTGCCATCTTTGAATAGAATAAAATAAAATAGAATGATTTATTAGCCATATAACTCGGAACGTTATACAAGGCAAGTCCATGATACATCATAATACATTATTAAAAAAAACATTGAAATTAATTTAAAAATAATACTATAAAATAAATTAATAAAATTATTAAAATTTAAAATATTGAAGTTATAATCTATGTAAATAAACCAAAATGTATTATTGATCGGTAATAAAATATAATTTATTTTTACAATACAGTATTATAATAATACTTTTTTTTATTGTGGTTTCCATTGCAATTTAAAAAAGAAATTAATAATAATAATAATAATTATGTAAATCTATAGTAACTTTCCTGATACAAGAACGAGGATTCACTATATAAGACGCATAGCCGTGACAAAAAATGCTTGTTCTTATTTTTGAATTGATTTCGGCTAGCAATTGATTGAACATAACTATTTTGTTGCATATTCCTTGTCTCCTTACCTTTACCAGTCTCGTCCTAGGTTGGTATGATTTCTCCTTATTACGTAGGTTATAGCTGTGTATGTCCATTTTTCTTGGCAGTGACTGTTTCTCTTTGTGTATTTTTACAAAGCTACTAAATATATACAATGATATAACCGTCATAATTTTATTAATTACAAAATAAGGATTCGATTTTTGTCTGGAGCATTTCCCAAAACTGTCACAGCATAATTTATGAGGGAATGAATGTACGCAAAGTAAACTGAGACTAATGCTTTCTTGTCTATTACAGGTTTAAGTTTAAATAGTGCGTAGTTTGCACTGGCAAAATTTTTACACAGTTTATCTATGTGAACTGAATTACTGATAGTATGATCAATATTATAGTTCAAAAATACGTTATCTGTAACTGTCAAGTTCCGTTTTAATCCTTTCCTGGCTTGGTAGTGCATAACTACATTTTTATTAGCGTTGAGTATTAATTAGTCGTCCTTTAGACTATTTATTGCTTCTTTCGTCTTTTGCTCGAGAATAATTAGACATTTGTCTTTGATACCTACGTGGGTGTTATCCGCAAAGAAACTAACAAATGCCCATTCTGGGAGACTACTCACCAAGTCATTGACATAGATTAAGAAAAGCACTGGACCGAGAATAGAACCTTGAGGTACTCCTATATTAGTAGCTCCTACAACTGAACTATCATCGACCAGGTGAGATCTAGGCACTGTGCTTACCCGTAAATATAAAAAAAAAACCTAGATCATATTATTTGTCCTATCTCGCACGATAGGGGATTCCGAATTTCGAGACGAGTAAAGTGTGTTGTTTTAGTTTGTTAGATACATAACCAGTGATCGAAATGAAGGGGGCTAATTTACCTAAGGTTGCCGAAAAGACATGACTAAGAGTGGTTAAAACCACCAACATTATACCGTAAAAAGTTTGTCCTGTCTTGTCGATGACTTTAGGTAAATGAGCCCCCTTCGTTCACTGCTTATAACTCTCACTTAAGAGAAGAGACGGGCAATAAACTTATTATTAGTTACAAAAACTAATATTTCATGTAACTATACATTTACCAAAAAATTATTAAAAATAACGTGCGAATAAGAAGCGACGTCGTCGCAGCGAACTGTATATTGCAAGTTAACACGTTCACTGCTATATCGGGTCGAATGGACCTTATGCATATCCAGCACTCGGTGCGGCATACAAAATCCTCGCTAAGCCGTTGGTGCGGGATGGATATATTCGATCTTTTCAACAGTAGAAAAGAGATGAATATTGTTTTGCAATTATCTCGTCAAATACTATAAGCATTTCTCAAAAAAACGTATCGGGTCGTTCCGACCCTATACCGCACCACGAGTAAAAATTATTCGTCTAGTGCGTTTATCGGATCTTAAAGACCTGATGACCGATGACCCGATAAACGCACTGGTTTATCATTGATTCTTCTAGTGAAGTGACGGACGGAAGTGATATTAGACGTATAACAAATTGAAGATCTCCATTGCAATCGTAAAATAAAAAATATGAAGAGGTCGAAAAGAAAGCTTTTGTTGTTAAGTGAAGAAGAAGGAAGTAAAAGTGAAAGTGAATAGAAGAAAACAAAAAGGATGCCAGAAACGGAAAAAGACTCTGTCAATAAATCAAGTAAGAATACACATAGTCTACCAAATATTTACACTAGCCCGTCAACAGGGAACACCTTGCAAGTTCTTCATCCAACAACATTTCTCATCAAAATATCCAAATATTAGAAAACATCATAATCAAACCGGCTCGCAATAATATTGACACCAAAATTGCTAATGATGATTCTCAAATATCTAGTGATGATTATCTCAATATTTTTTCAATGCCCAAGAATCTGAAAAAATCAAAGTTGTGTCCTAACATTAGCCTAAGCAGCAAGGATGAATTAAATACTTCCACCGTTTTCCCTGCTGACATTCAATATTTTTTCACTCCGAAAAACAGAAAGCGATCAAATATACCTTCAAAAAAAGAACAATGCATATCCTCGACTCGAACTAGTAGAAGTGAATCGTTTAGTGATATTCCTACATCAAACCTGGTTTCGTTGAATTCATCATTAAATGAAGACAAATTGTACAACTTGATGTCGTCACCTGCACAACTGAATAACCAATGCGCTTCTAATACCTCTAATGACACCTTTTTACCTTCTTATTATTTTTGATATGTATACGTAATTAAAAAAAGTTTTTTATTTAAAATAGTAATTTTTGATATTTAAATTAATTTTAAGATACGTTTCGTTAGTAGTTTGTACACATATTTGAATAAATTCTTTTTTCGATATCGACTTTTACATACTTACTAATCCTGTACATCACTAAAATTTCATCGATGTATTTACTCACTGGTGCTGATATCAGATCTTAAAGATCCGATAAATTGAATTTCTTATAAATAACGTTTTATTTGTTAGATTAATATCCTACCGCAGCTTTACGTTATTTAGTTATTCGAGAACACATTGCTATGAAAAATATATAATTACTATTTAAAATGACCTAGTAAAACACATATATATGTAAGCAAGTAGAACAGGTCTTTTCGACCCCATAACGCACCCCGGCATAGTTTAGCAACGGGTCGAGTAGATCCGATATAGCACCGAGGAAAAGTCATTGAAAAAGCTTGCCGCAGCGAACGTGTTAAGCATCTCTCTCGATGCTGAGTCATCGTAAGAGTGACCAAATTATAATATCTAGATCGTCGTAAAATGGCAGTTAGTAAAATTCATTAACCCGCACTGGGCAAACGTGGTGGGTTATGCCCAATCCTATCCCCCAATACGCATTGTGTAGGTACTTGTGAACGTGAAGTAACACTTAGTGAATATAGTTTAAAAAGTAAATTAACAAAGAAAAGATCTAGTTTAATTGACATATTTTTAGGTGTGAGGAGATTTTATTATAACGAATGTGGAACCCTTTTTAGTCGGCCAGCATTACTGATTTGAAACAATAAAGTGGTGTGACGAGATTGGAGTCACAATATTTTTAACTAAAATAAGTGTGACGAAATTTGCCTCATTGGTGACGAGATACTACCATGACAAGTGGAACAACCCTTTGAAAATAAATTAAATAAACTGTTAAAAAACCGATTACGCTACATTGTTACATACCACTGACAAAAAATAATAATACGAGTACCTATAGTAAGCTCAGCTGCACTGAACGCTGATAAGTTAATAATATCTTGAGTATCCATTCATAGCTGTTATCGAATTCAGATCATCGATTAATTTCTTTCACGTTGTATAATAAACTGCACTTAAAACGGCACATATTGGAGTTCATTCTTAGATTAATGATTGTACAGAATAATAACAATTATTTGAAGCAGTTTTTCTCTTTTGTCGAATCCATGCCAATTGCCATGCAGAGACGTCCCGCCGCAATCCGCACCCTAGTGTTGTAAAAGACTCGAGTCTTTTATTTTGGAGACTCGCGACGACTCGGTATTTCAAAACATGTGACTGTTAGTGTTACGAGTCATGAGCATAGCCGACGTACTGTTCTTTACGGATAACATCCATCACCATCATCATCATCGTCACGTCAGCCCACTTCCGCCCACTGCAGAGCATAGGCCTCTTCCCTCACACGCCACTCTTCCCGGTCCTGCACCATCCTCATCCATCCCCTGCCCGCCACCCGGACAAGGTCGTCCGACCACAGTATTAATTTATTTTCTTTTATAATAACTGTACTTGTACTATGATCTCATTCACATGCTCTTAGCTAATAAACTATAAATTTAACGTATATGTCTACTTCGTAGAAAAGTATAGAAAAGAATAGAATATTTTTATTTGCTAAGAATATGGTTGGTATTACAATAAGTTGGTCATATTTTTATAGTTTCACATAGTCTGCCATGTAGACATGCATAATTTACAATACAGTTCAATTAGTTCATAACTTTTTGCATTAAGTCTTACTTTTAGAGGTCTTAGGACTCAAGTCTCTGACAGTCACAACCCTATCGCACCTTGAGCAGTTTTTTAGTGAGTGCGCGGACAAGATGGAGCCGGTAGCGAAATTCCGATCGCAAATGACTATATAATGCGCCCGCGACTCCGTCGAAGCCTTCTTATTTTAGCAGGTGGACGAAACGCCTGGGAACACGCCATCCTTACGGGTCGACGGAGTTCAATCGTTTAGCAAATCGTTTTATAGAGATAGAACGTAGCGCGCCGAGATGGCAACCTCTTTATGACACTATTGTGCAATCGCTATTAATTTATTGTAATTTTATGTTTATGTAAACTCTCTCTCTTTGTTAGCTAGTGGGAATAATTACTTGTATACGCTACATAAAATACTTAGGTCATTGTTGATAGTGATGCATGAAAGTGGCAAAATATGCGTTACAGTGTTATTAACATCGCTTTATGATACATGTGAGATGAACGCGCACCGATCACGTGGTTTCCGGGAAAAACAAAAGTAAATTTCACAGGATTCAAAAAATTCGGAACTCGAACGCGCAAACCACTGATCAATCGTGCTCTAGTTTTTAAATACAAAGAAAATTAATTGAAAAGCTTTTTTCTGTCCACCTATCTCCTTCTACATAATTATATATAGACATGACTAGGTAATCCATTACATGATGAAGGACGACATTGAATTAAATGCGGAATTCGCATTTGAAAGGTACAACACGCAAATAGGGCCCAACAGTTGTGATAGCAATTAGCCTGTATACAACATGTCACAGAATGAACGCACATCCTCAGACACCCCAATTAGAATCATCATCATAATCATCATCTCAGCCAAAAAGACGTCCACTGCTGGACAAAGGCCTCCCTCTAGGATAATTAATTTTGAGGGGAATTTACCATAATCGCCACGCTTGGTAGGCGGGTTGGCGATCGCAGTAAGGTGAGAATAATCACAGAGAGACGCTGCTGCCCATCCTCTGGAATGCTCCCATAGTCGCCTTCTACGACACCCACGGGAAGAGATGGGGTGGTGCAATTCTTTACCCCCGGCACCACACGGGAACCAATTAGAATATTTAATTATAGTTAAAAAACATGCAAAATAATTTTACTTTTATTTAGTTAAATTGGTTTATTTAAGTTATTAGTTATACTCATCAAGGGCAAACAGTATGGGCATATTAGCGCTTTAGCCTACCGACCTACCGCATTTTAAAAAGCCCATTATTGCATTGACTTACGTTTTATTTTCGTTTGTTTTAACCATTTAACGAAGGAGTGACTGTAATTTCAATAAATTTTAATAATTTTGGAAAAAAAAATTACCTATATTTTTAATTCGATTGAGAAGCCGATTTATAACAAACTACTTTCTGGGTGTGCGCTTAACCTGTTACACCTCATTCATTGAAACCAAATCATCGCTACAACTGATGGGTATTGGGTTCACAATACTTGCTAAGTGATCACAAACCTCTACATCAAAATATACGAAAAACACTTTGCTCAACCTGGGTATTGAACTCAGGACTTCCGCGTATCGGGCTGAGCGCTTTGCCATTCGTCCACTCGACTACCGAGCGCAATGCAAAGTAATGATAAATAATTCGCTCGGTGGAAACGCGTGCGCAGGCCGTGTTTACGCGCGCCGCGATCAATCATGGCCGCCAGAAGCAACACTGTTTATTAGCCATCGGTAATCGGCCGGCTAATTGATGGGTGCAGGCTCCGCTTCCACTTTCATTCGTACAAACAATGCATTTTCCTTCATTCCGAGAAAAAAATAACGAGAAGCTAGTTAATAAGGTCGGACGTTGATATGACATCAATTCATTCTAAAACATTAAAAGTAAATACAAGTGACATTAAATCACCTAAAAAGTGGTTTAAACAATCATATGACGTAGCGAATAGGAATGATGACGTCATAGTTCACTATTATCAGTCCAGACTGACGGGTTTGGGGTAGAGGATATCTTTATGTGTTTTAATGAAAGATGTGAGTTTAGAAGTCTAGTCTAATAGTTAGTCTAGCTCGTTGTTACCTATTGCTAATTCATTATACTGACGAGCCATCCTAACCAGGGGATTGTAATAGGATATATTATTTTTATAAGTCTGTAGGGCAAAAAGATTAAAAATAAAAAAGTACTCCTGATATTGCTGCGAGCTCAGGGGAGCGCCAACACAGTCCTAAAGATGATTGGTGACCGGATGGACTCGGCACTTTTCGGACGGTTCACTGAACTACATGTTTTCAAACGTGTAGATCAGTGAACCGACCAATTAATTAATTTAAGTAATGATTTATTTTTATTATTATTATTTTTATTTTTATTTTATTTTCATTTAATTTTAATAAAATATATTAAATAATTGTTTCTAACATAGTTTTTAAGTTTCAATTGTTACTAACCCACGGATCAAATGGTCTGAATTAAATGAATTATTATTATTAATCCCATTTAAAAAATCTATAATGATAGTTTAAAAAGGTAATTGGTACTTTCGCTGCCAAGAAAGCCAAAGTCGAAAGACTCGCTACTTCTAAATATTTCTCCATTAGCAATTAACCCTGTCGTTCTCTCAGTTTCCACGCGCTAAGACAATGGCTGAGTGAACTTGGGTACTTTCTCCCTTGGGATGGGAATGCGCAAGCGCCGCACCCGAACAATACCGATTATTGTGCTGTGTTTTATGCAACGAAAGTAACTGTTACTTCTAATTGTCATATGCAACATCGTGAGACGAGAAATTGGAGGATACAACATTTGGTTCAACTTTTTTACCGGTTATTTATGTAACAAAAGCAGAGAGAATGCTGTGAGGATATTCTTGGCGTTACCGGATGTAAAAATGTATTTAATATGGCAACTGTGCAATAACACATTTTTTGTTAGTTTTTTTTCTTTCATTATGCTATGTTATTTATATCAATAACTAAAACAGCGCTTTAAAGCTTTAAATCTTAGTAAAATTTCTTGCGGATGTTCAAGGTTTCTAAATATAAATAAAACAACTCTAAACAAATTTGTTTAGAGTTTTTTTGAAAAAAGAACATTAAACCTATAACTATTATTTTGAAATAATTATAATATCAGCTAAATAACTATATGGGGATAATAACTAAGTCAATGCACGATTTTAGGTTTACAAATAATTCTTTGTTTCATTTTTTATTTTTATATCTTATAATCAAGCACAGTGCTTTTATCACACCTAATGTTAAGTGATGATATGGCTAATGGTGAAAGCGCACTTCACTCGGAATCTTCAACTACTGAGACACTGACTACCTTGTCTCTAAGTAAGTATATCTGCCGGAACAAACATTGATGTTATGGCGACATATTTAGATAAGATGGTGGTAGCTAGCCAGGCGGACAAACAAGCCGTACCACTAATTAAACTGAGTACACAAATATGTACCTCTACTGGGAATCAAACCCGGGACCTCTGGGTCTGAGACTAGTGGTCTTAACTACTAGACCACAGAGGCGGTATGGATAACGTGCTCTTAAAACGTTTAACTAACTTGTCATCATGCCGTTAAATAATTATTCTAACAGCTAACAAAAATCTCTGTCACTTTCTGTATGGTTTGATGGCAAAACAATATTGAGTTCGCTTTTTAGCATCTACTTATGAATCTATAAACAAAACAACCTTCATCGTTATACGGTAAGTTTTCTCAAAATGGCGGTAATAAACGTATAATATCAAAAGGTACTAAATAGGCCTGCCTACTTTCGACATGCTCGGTCCTATGTGACGATGCCGACTCTATATCGACGTCGCGAAGCTTTCAATCCCGTTTAGGAAACAGTATTCATTAGCTAGAAATGACCGCAAGTAATATTTCCGATATCGCTTTATGTTAGATATCATAATTTATTTTAATAGAGCAGATATCTCTAAGGGAACGCATGTAACTATGCCGTTTGTCCTGCGCCGCCTTCGGGCTATATGTTCATACCGCTCGATATTTTTTTATATCTTTTATATAAGTCACCTTTAGTTTAATATATATCTTGAATGAGCAGCATCACCCTTTATACCTATTGTTCTTTTTAATTGTATTAACAAGTAATAAGTTTCATATTTCTTATTATAATAAAAAGACAATCATTATCATCATCATCAGCTCATTTTTATGTCCCCACTGCTGGGGCACGAGCCTTCCCTATGGATGGATAGGGAGAGCGGGCCATAAACCACCACGCTGGCCCATTGCGGATTGGTGGTTGCTAACGACTGCTAATGCAGCCGGGACCAACGGCTTTACGTGCCTTCCGAAGCACGGAGGAGCTCGAGATGATAAACTTTTTGGTCACCCATCCGATGACCGGCCTTTACGAAAGTTGCTTAACCTCAGCACTCGTAGACCGGGCGCATTAGCCACTGCGCCATCGAGCTCCTCAGAAAAAGACAATAACGCCGGCTATATAAAAACAAGTAAAACCACCAGTACAAATAGATAAGTTTGCAAGTTATTATTACATGATTAAATTTACATTTACAATCAATACCGTAAATCAAATACTGAGGTATTGCGATTTTACAGTGCACAAAACTAAATGCAGGAAAGCAATTTAATTCAATCGACTGCAATGTATCATTACCTACCTCGGGCCCTCGAATGATTCCGTAATAACCCCCCGTTTGAAGTGTGCTCTATTTTTAGAGTACAACTTATGGTTCCGTTCACCTCACTCTGAATGTAGATGAGGCTCATGTGCAGGAACGCATTCGTATTAATATTTACGAGTAGGTACTACAGTTAGCCGACCAGCTGATAATGTGCAGGCGCACTTAAAGTCCATTAATAAATCGTATACCGTTCGATCGCTCGTTTGATTCGGCGGTGGTTAAAGGTGATCGAGTTTCGGCTACGAACGGTATTGTTAATCCGTGAAGTGCATGAGAGTTGCGTGGTAGCGGGGCGTTCGCGGCAACAATGCTTCTTGGAGGGCTAACGGGTGGGCGGCGCGGCGGCACCGGCGGCGTAAGTGCGGCGTGAGTGCGGCGTCAGTGCGGCCGGCACGCGCGCCTAGACATGCTGTGCCCCGCGCGTTGCTCCTGCTTCCTCTGCCGCGAGCTGCAGTCCTGCCGCGCTGCTGACGCACGGAAGCCCCCCAACAAGAACATGTGCGATAACTTCATCCTCAAAAAGGCCGACGCCTGGGAGCCTATGAAGTTCATCCGCGGTGCAGCCAGGCTCTCAGTTCGACATTGGCAGAACCGCGAGCCGCTGACCAATGCGAAGACGCGCATCGCTACGCACAAGTCGACTAGCTGCGAACAGCTTTATCCACATCCTTCCGAAGAGGAAGGACCTTTCGGGATGCGTAGGGCTCCGAGTACGGACCGCGTCAAGGCCCCGGCGGAGCACAAACCGCTTTTTAATTTTCTTGGAAATTCGAAACTCAAAAAAATAAATAACAGTGACGCTTCCGAATCTAAAGTCAGACGTAGCGTTCTTAACTTTAGAAAAAGTGATACACCTAATTCGAAAAACGTGCATGAAAAATACATACCCTTGCCACAGGCATCTTCACCCGTTGAACATATTTATAGTGAACCCAAGTCCTGGAATAACCAAGTCGATGACTGCTGCCGTCCACCCGTGTACAAAAGTGTTGAGAAAAAGGAAGAAAACAATAAGGGATCGGTTTCTGATAAAAAGATTTACAGCAACCGACCTCCTTGCTACGAGGAACTGGCACAGAGACTTTCGCAAGAAAAAAACAAAAAGTCTAATCAGCCAGCCGCTGAAGGAGGATTAGCAAACAAAATAACCCAAAACAATAACAAGGTTGTCATTTATTTTGGCGATTCAATCATTCGTAAACACAGTGAACAAAAAAAGGAAGCCAAACAAAAGGAGGAAGTGCCTCACAAAGGGGAAGTGATTTACGCGAATCGACTACTCGACGAAACCGGTAACCTAGGTCTGGGCCGGGAGGTGGACAAAGGTGGAGGAACCCAAATGGTGTCAGAGATCCAGGTGCCTGAGGCTATATACGCTGAAGTGAAGTCTGTGGACGGCAAGGAGATGTCTGATGTGGTGACTATAAATGATGCAACGTACAAAAAGGATGTCTTCGAGACGATGGGTTCGGACGGGTTCCTTGTTGTAGAGTTTGAGGGCAATTTCGAGCGAGCTCGTCAGCTGGTGGAGCTAATGCACGGCTCCGGCGCTGATCATCATGAGGCCAAGGTCCTCGACGAAGACGGTCAGTGCGATTGGAGCTTTATCCAAGATTGGAGGAAACGGTTAGTACATTAATTAAAGTGTTTGACGCTGTCGTAATTACATTACAAGCTCCAGACATTTTGGCCTCGATTCCACGAGCTTTGTTTTATAACGCGGCATAACTGTGTGACCTGAGATATAATGCCTGATTGTGCATTCGGGAAGCGGGGCACTCTGCCACCAACATAGCGGAATTATTAATAACTATGTTTTATTTATAGAAAAATATAAAAAAAAAACACAACAACAAACAGCTTATTCAAGGCTCGTGGTACAGCCTAACGACCTAGAATTTGACTTGCTTATTTATTTAACGTTTGATAATGCTGTGTGTGAAATAAAATAAGTAGGTACTAATAAGTTTTAAAATTAAGTAGATAATCAAATATTTTTTATTAGTAGGTTTCTGCTATGTTTCAATTGTTTTTGTGGCACTATTTAATTAAATAAGTGGCCATTGCCATATTATTTTATTCGTATTTATCAAACGTCAATAATATGGATAGGCACACGTTGTTTGGTTACTTTCAACAGACGTTGACAATGGACATTTCAAACTATGTATTTGGCACCCGTTAATCACTCCGGTTGTATAATAGTTGCATATTATGCCTTTGATTCGGCGAATCCGTCGGAAGACATTCACATTAATTGCCAGAGATTGAGCCGATAACAATCTACTGTCGTTGGTCGACGAACCCGTGCGAGCTTCTGCTTCTTCAACATGATACCGATCTCGTCACACCACCTGCCACACGAATAACAACCGTATTCACATACTAAAAACAACACCACCGAGAAAAACTCGTGTAAAATCGATGTAGACGCTTTGTTTTGCGCTATCTACATCGAATGCGTTTAGATCTTTTGTTCTGTCTGTCACTGTTTTCTTGTTTATTGCATTTCCCAAGTTTTTGCGAGTCGACTTCCTTGAAATTCTGATGTTAATTAAAATTCTAGAGCTCTGTTCTACAACTGTGATAATGTAGATAATTAAGCGGTAATGTTTAAATTAAACGATAACCAAGTAGCGCTATTTTAAATACACTTTGGCTTTAAAAAACATTGTATAATGGTTTAGAAAGACAATATTTTAAAAGTAAAAAATAAATATAAACTAATGAAAATATATATACACTTAAATATTAATGAAATGAATACGAGATAATAAACAGCAATATTTTGTTTAAAGAAATTCTAAATTCCGTCTTCATTTGTAACACTAACGGTCTCCCATTCTGATCTGAAGGACTTCCACCTTCATACCCATCTCCGATGCTTAGCAGCACTTTTGAATCGCAAGGTGATTACTGAAGCTCACTGGCAATGTCGACATTAAAAGTGACACTATGAAATAAAATATATTATGCATTATTTACAATTTGAATATGAAGATACATAGGATACCGTTCGTTCTTAAATTTTCGTTGTCAAAAATTTGTTGCTGTGCTTTGGTTTGAATACGAGTGAGAAGTGGTAGTAGTAAGTAATAAATAGCCTATAACAGTCCCACTGCTGGGCAAAGAAAGGCCTCCATCATTGAAATAATCTCTACAATTGATGGGTAAAAGAAATGAGAAATACAATCATAATTTGTAATTATATGATTATGGTTAAGTATACCTACATTATTATAATTTTACGCAAATTTTGTTGCGAACTAATTACAATTTGGGTGCGAGTTCGGGTCCCGCACGTGGAAGTTTTTCAACACTTTGTCTTTTTTCAAATTGTAATTTTTTCGCAACAAAATTTGCGTTAAATTACATATAACTGCAATCATAAATATAGCTTAGCTAATTCTTAACTGATCTTTCAATATTTGTTAAAATATTAAGATCGGATGTTGATGACTCCGTTGTCGATATTGAATAGGGCTCCTTTGACTTACAGAGTAAGAGTAGAATAGTGTTGATTAATTTCGGCGAGTTGGATTGAGCCGCGATAACAAAGTCGGTAGTGCCCCTGACCCGGCATGTCATGGAGTGCGGGTTCAGGTACCGATCGTGGAATTTTTTCAACACTTTGTATTTTTTCAAATCGTTATAATATAATAGCGTGAGAATTTTTCACCGATTCAAAAATCGCCCCCTTGATCTTCAAGAATCCAATTGAAAGAAACTAACAAGGTGTCTCACCTATCGAGTAGTATGTACACCTCATTTAGGTATTCATTCAATTATTTCAAATAATCCTCTTTCCAATTCGCCACCTGATTACGAAGTTACAAAAACAAAACATTAATCCGTGAAGGTCTGCCAAGGACGGAACCGCTCCATTTCGTTCAGCTCATTGTATCCACCATGAGCATTTCACTCTTACCACCCACAGCATAGAGTTCCATATTACTAGTTTACGTTTAAACTGTAGCAAAGTTGTTATGGCTAATGTCATATTGTGTTCACGCATGGGCGACAATTATTATTACACGCAAATTCTGTCGACCATAGACTTACTAATTGTACCTAGTAAGTCTATGGTCGACAGAATTTGCGAGAAGACTGCTTTTTTACTTAAATAAGCTGGTATGGGCGGACTTCGTACAGCTTTGACAGTTTCCATGACAACAAAACAAACAAATCATTCGTCCGCTTAAGAATACCCGTATCCCACGATGGACCCGTATAGCAGCGCCACCTACCGGGTCCAATTGTAAATCTAAACCATTGTCGAATCCACTTGAACACACACAAAAAATTTCATCCAAATCGGTCCAGCCGTTTAGAAGGAGTTCAATAACATACACACGCACAGAAGATTTTTATGTATAAAGATAACAATAAAGAAGTTGTCTGAATAAATTTTGAATTTTAAATGTTAAAAAATAAATATTATAAATGTTTGCATGCTATCAATAATGGCTAAGAAGGTGAAACTTATAATTATTGTCCATCACTACTGTAACCCTTTTTAATGGCAAATAAATATTTCTATTCTATTCTATTCTATTCTATTATTTTACATAACATTATTAATATTATTACAAAAATATATGATAAAAATATAATAATAAAATATAAATATAAAAATATTATGATAACATTATTTTTTTATGATTTTGTACTTTGTGAATAACGTCGTTGGTTACAAAATTAGTAAGGTTTTATATTTTAAGGTGTAGTAAAAGACACATTTTGTAATTGTTTGTTATTTAAAATAAATACATTTTTTTTTACAATAACATAAAATAGTAAAGTAGGTACACTCACTACTCATGATATTGTTACTTATTGATAAAGTTTTTACAGTGACATTTTACAGTTTTTTCTCCCATCAAACAAGTATTAAAATACTTGATAAGTGGGAGAACAACGGTACATAATTCACTACTCATGATATTGTTACTTATTGATAAAGTTTTTACAGTGACATTTTACAGTTTTTTCTCCCATCAAACAAGTATTAAAATACTTGATAAGTGGGAGAACAACGGTACATAATTTAATAAATTGTACCGTAAAGTTAAATTGCCAATTTGTAGGTGTCAAATAAAAATATGCGGATTAACAACTAATAACGCTTAAAATCATTAGTAATTTTTTTTTATCGTCGAACATTTTATATGGTGCCGTTTACGACTATAAACAATACAATTTATATAAAGAACTTAACACATAATTAATTAATTATAATCTTTTAAATGAAGAATGGTTCAGTTTTTAAGATCTAGATAAGAGATTTCCATAAAGGGTTCCAATTGTTAGATCTATGGCAGTCAATGGGTTTACAGACTGTTTTCTTGCTACAAGCGTGTTCAGCCGCTGCACTGAGGCATTTTCTTTTCTCCTGTGACACTTGTCTATACGCATGTCCAATGCAATTGCTCTATCTATCTAAAAATTACGATGCAACAGCCTTCTTCTTCTATAAGTGATCATCATAAATCTGTTAGTAACTGACTCAAGCTATTTGATGTCATCATCAGCGTTTTACTGCTCAAATGCTTCCCACATCTTTAAAAAATATATATTTTACGGTTAAGCACAGTGCCTTGATCTCACCTGATTTTAAGTGATGATATGACTAAAGGTGGAAACGCACTTTAGCCTGGATCCTCAAATAGTGAGGCACTGGCTATCTTATCTCACAACAATGTGTTCTGGCAGCTAGAGATGCTACAAACATTGATGTTATGGCGACATATTTAGATACGATGGAGGTAGCTAGCCAGGCGGACAAACAAGCCCTACCACCAACCAAACCGAGTACACAAACATGTACCCCCGCTGGGAATCAAGTAGGGAAAAGGGAGTCGCTTGCGTGATGCTATCCTCTCTAGAAACTCTCTGACGGTGTTGGAGAAACCTTTAAGTTTCTTGCTGCCCTCTAAGAAGTTCAGTGATGCTGAAAACGTCACCTGAGGCCATCAGCAAGCTTTTGAAAAAAAAACATGAGCAAATGCACATAGTGCGATCGCGCCCTAAGCACGCACAACACAAACACTTAAATGCGGGACGGTGATTTTTTCTATCGACTACTAGACAATAACTGTACCCAAAAGCTTGACGTGCCTTTGTTTGTCCCTTCTTCAAGGTTATAATATACTAGCTGACCCAGCGGACTTCATACCGCATTTTTTTATTTATTTTAATATAGCCTATGTTACTCAGCGCTAATGTAGCATTCTAATGGTGAAAAAAATTTTAAATCGGTCCAGTAGTTTTTGAGTTTATTCGTTGCAAACATACATACATACATACATACGATACAAAAATACAAAGGTTTCCTTTATAATATTAGTATAGATTTGCGTCACTGTTAGCACACATTTCTAAATGCAACAATAAACTAGCTAGGACGTGAATGACGTGTGTGTCTGTGCTTGTCACTTTGCTGCGTCGCAGCATGCGTTCGCGGCTTATATCTGCCCGAACTGCCCTGCCCTGCAAAATCTGCACTGCGCTGTGCTGCGTCACCTGCGTTTAGAATAAGCTTAGCCTAATTTTTCAAACTTCGTTCGACTCATCTCCAAGTGACGACGATTGAGTTAAGCATCTATTATTACACGTTGGAGGTGCTATTACCGCGTGTGCTCATCATTCACGTTTGCGCGTTGAGCCGAAACGCGCGTAATCTCGCGCGTTACGCAACCGTTACGTGCGGTGCGGCCACCATGACATAGGCCGCCGTAAATGCTGGTGTTCCTCAAAATCAACTTAACTACAACACTTTCGTTTTGTGTTTTGCAGTTTTAAATGTTAGTACGATTTGGAAAAGTGTTGAAAAAATATTTACTTTAGTGGGGTTTGAACCCGCGACCTTTGACGTCACGTGCTCTTCCAAATATAGGTACTGTCGTGGCTCTCTCCAACCAACTGACACTTTACTCTTACTTTGTACTTAAGCTAAAAGTAACACTTTCGTCGATTCAACCTTAATGAACGACGTAAATTTTGTGAAATCCTTAGTACTTACCAATAGTCATACACTTAATCATGGATTTAATACTTAAAGGTTTCAATTATTGCCATCTTCAGACAACAACCGGGACAAAGCAACGGCTTTACGTGTCTTCCGAATCACAGGGGGCTCCAGATATTTTATTAAATCACCATACGATGACCTGACTTCAAGAGTCATCGTTTCTGTATTGGGGAATTTTTAAAAGTGATCAAACAAAAGTTCTAAAATCTCATAAAATAATCTCTTTAAATCAATATAAAAATTTTAAACGGGATCGAGATTTTTCAAAACAAATCTGTTATCTCCTTAAACTGTGCTGTGTGTTTTTTAAGTATTTACCACACAAGCACTAAAAGTAATATTTTAGTATATTCAATTAAAATAAATAAATAAATAAAAATAAAAAATGAATGTTTTCCACACTCACACCAATTATCTAGCCCCAAGAAAAGCTTATAGGAAGTAATATCAATTTATTTCTTTACAATGATAACCTGATTGCCAAAACATTTGAAAAAAATCATCGCATGCGCATCGACTTCCAAGGGTTACAGTTAGAATATTCGTAATTAATATCGTCACGCAGCGCGCTGTCTCATTCATCGCATCACCACACCACGCTTGTATTATTTAATTACTGTCAATTTTATGATATGTCCGCTACCATCGGTTCCCACACTTTCTTCGCCTGTTACATACAGCTTCCTTAATCTCCCGCACTTGCGCGCTCGCCGTGTGCTTTAAACTTAATGAAATAAAATCAAGTTTTGTTTGACATCTTAGTAAGTTCCATTACTTTCACCTAAAGATAAAGCCACCTAATGCTCTCGTTCTTTAAATGGGCAGTTATGTCACTTTTGATTGCCTCTGTTTTAGGATGTTGGTTTTGCAAACAAAGATCTTAGTGATAAATCGGCGGACGTTACAGACTGTTTTTGTTGTGTACGTAATTATTAGTCCATGGTAGTTACATCAACATTGAACTTTTGTGTAGGAACGAGGCTCAAAACCCTTACGTTTAAAGAATATTGTTCTTGGTAGAATTTTGTTAGTAGAACAGAATTTTGTAAATAGATTATTGTCTATGTCTGATAGAGTTGTTCCACATTCGAAATAATAGAATCAGGTCACACCTATTTTAATAACAAAATACGAATCAAATTTCGTCATACACACTTTTGTAGATTAGGGCAATGTGTGACCATCACAGACGCTGTAGGATTAGGTTGCGAGGAGTGTTACCGAACTATCTACTTATAAACAATTCAACTTAGCGTTTATATAGTTATTATTGACTTCAGAAGTGCAAGATCTTGTAAATGAAAGCATTTGTATCACAAACAAAAATAAAAAAATCACAGATTTCGTAGTCCCCGCAAGAATCGGAGCATTGAAAATGAATACAACAATTTACGAAAAAAAAAAACATTTTATTTTAAATAACACAATTCCAACTTGAACGCACTTCTCGCCTGCATCCGCATCTTTTAACACCATTGCCATGACGATCGGTCAATAATCAAAGCAGCTACATCACTTTTTATATACGGAAATACCCGTTTTTCTACAATACCAAATCTAAAGGGACCACCTAAAGGTCACAATTATTAACCGATTTTCAAAATTTTTCGCCATTTTATAGTTAAACTAGGACCCTTTTTTTTCTTAAGTCGGTTTTTTTTGACATATTTACAATTTAGTATACAATTCTACCAAAATCCTCGGAGCTATAGCCAAAAATACGTCTCAGGCGATTTGCATCTGATAACCATTTTCAATGGTAAAAAGTGAATGAGTAGACTCAATCTTAAATTTCAATCAGAATTTCTTTATTACACTAATTAATATTAATGCAGTTTTGTAGTCGGAAAATGCGAAGTCAGCTTCAAAATTATACAACAGAGAAAACTCGTATCTATTGTTAAATAGCGATCGTAAAATAGGAAAACTAACAAAGTCGTTATAGCGCATGTGTTTGTAAAAGCCGTAGCTGTCTCGTAGCTTGCGGAAACTTTCGACTCCTTACTACAAACATTATTTATTGAGAGTCAGGGTTCAACTACTGTCTTTTACGCAATGACATTGGAACATTTTAAAAGAAACATTTTTTAAAGATCTCTTCACATTCATTCGCAGACCGTAAATTTTACATCCGAATCTTAATTCATAAGCTATTCGTTCATAGAGCTTTCGCCTGTCAAAACTCAACAAGCCTTTTTAATTAGTTATACATGGTACTTCTAAATTAATTATTAAAATCTTTGAATTGTAAAAATCTTTAATAAAATTAAAAAGGTATGCATGCCTACTGCTTTATTACAGATTTAAAATAAGCAATCCTAGCCATTGCTTGATGTTACCTTAGAATCTTTCTACACTAGAAAACCAAAGGCAATCTTGTTACATACGAAAACATGAAAGTATCACAGACAACGGTCGCGAGGTATACGCCACGGGCCGGGATCATCCGATATGGATTTGATCCGGCGATCTGCTACGCTCCCGCGACGCATGGCCTCATGCACCACATACCATCATATTATATGCCTTGCATCAGCAACGGTAAGGTTCAAAACCATCTGGTGGACATTATGAGGAGATATGATCAAGCAGATTCAGTATCGATTTGGCTCACCGCTGCCCGTTACATGATCCACCTTACTTATCCGATCGAGAGTCCAAGACTAACAGGGTAATGTTCTCTGGTGTTTTACATCCACATGTAAAAGCACAGATTAAGGTTAAAGTTAGGATCACAATGGTACCAGTGTTTGACACTTTAAGCCCAGTATTCGACACAGTTTTTGTCGCTATATAATAATATAGATTTCCATTGAAATTTTACAGGAATGACGGCTAAAATATGTTACTGATCCCTGTTTTTAGAGATTATGAAGGAAACAAATGTTGGTTACTGGTTCCTGACGAACTCTGGTGCAATATACATACATCTTGTACCTAACTGTGATGTGGAAGCGTCGCCTTCACCTGCACGAAAATAAAAAGTCATCAATATAGTCGGTAGAGTTTAATGAATTCGTAGAACTCCATGACTTGCCGTTAGGATACAATCCTGCAATCTAAGCAACTTCCGCCATAAACAGATTAAAATATCATAGAATATTATAAGGACACTCTTATCTATCGATAGTACCTACCTAAACTATTTGTAACAGTGCTTCTCGCGGTTTTTAAAGCTGTGTTACTTTAAGCCTCGATAAGTAGCGCTACTTGAAAAGCGCGTAGCGTGTGAAACAAGCACATGGATTTTATGAGTGCTGTCATAATA